>LDUD01000103.1:486473-526895 GCA_012184295.1 Dactylella cylindrospora
CTGTACGAAAAAGTAACAGCGCAGTAGGGAAAAAATAAAAAAATAATAATAATAAAAATAAAAAATAAATTTCTGAGCCTGTACCATGCAGCAAGTAAAGCCTGACAATGTGCAATCTATCAGATACCTAAGTATCTAAGCGGTTACAGTCTTAATGCGTTTAACTTGTAAAATATAAGAATAGTAGTTCAATAAAAGTTTCTATTGGCAATCCTCTAGACGCTCGAATCCCCCAAGCCAAAACCACACTCCTGAAGAACCTCAATCAACGCAGCCTTATCGGCCTCGGGGAAGCGCAGCTTTTTAATACCCTTCCCAATCTCCTTCCCGTCTAAAAGGCCCCTGAAGGAGTCGAGAGCCCCGACCTTCCCCTCCCTCACCAAAAATTGGATATCGTGTAAATCCAATCTTGCCTTGGCCGGGTTTCGACGGTTCACCAAGGCGTGCACCTTGAACAAAAACATTAACTCCGGCCGCAGATGGGCCATTCCGGCAGTCACTTTGGTCGCCTCGAGGTCCTGAGCAAAAGGTATTGGTGGCGCCCCAAAGTCTATTTTGACGTTCACGGGTATGTATATTGTGCTGAACCCCCCGTGGCTACTTTTTTTGGGCGATGTAAAGAGGCGGGAGGCGCGGGCAATTCGTTCCCGGACCTTTTGGGTGTTGACGGACGGCATGACCATAATGTCTAAGTCCTGTTACTTAGATTTTAGTATTCATACAGGACAATATTATCTTATTCGCAGACCATCCTTTACTCTCAAGAGCGAAGGTTGTAAATGAAGGTCTAGGTATGAGTGGTCTCGTAAACCAGACAGCTCTTCTTGATGATTTAAGTAGAGAAGTGTGTTTACACTTTGTCGTCTGGATCCGAGACCAGGTATGAGACAAAGGATAGCACAACAAACGAAACTTTTGCAAGCTTACATTGGTTCCTCGGTTGGATCCGAGTAATTGCATTGCGAAGCCTCCGATGAAAACCAACAAGCGCTGGTCCATCAGGTCCCCCAACTCCTTGTACAGGCCCTTAACTGCGGCCGCATGGTGGGAGCGGATGACCTATACATTCTCGGTTTTGTTAGCAACTTTTTCTATGTTGCGCTGAATGATTTGTCTCCTTCGCAGACCCTCCTTTACTTTTTCTTCAACAGCGAAAGTGTAATGAAGGTCTGGGTACGAGAGAATGGAATGCCTAGGATGTTTTATAACCTGCCTTGTTGGTTCCCCAGATATCACCAGTTTCCTGGGTTTCTTCCTCTCTCTCTGACCCCTCCTCTTCCTCAGGCGTCTCCTCGATATTCAAACTTTGCATGAGGATTTCCATGCTATCGTTATCGATGGCGCCACCTTCTAGATGATCGGCTTGCTCCTTTCGCTCCTCCTCTTCCTCCTCGCCTTCCGCATTTTCATGTCCCCAAATACAGGTAGCCGGGACGGAGCCCTCCCCTTCACCCCCAAACTGCAGCTGACCCCGCTTTCACGCAGACCGCTTCCGCCTCTCAGTTTTAAATTCTTTAGATCTCAATGTCTTGTTCTTCCCCATGGTTGACAATGCGCTTATGGTCCCAGTTAGTTCCATGGGTCCGAAGAAAACATATTACAGGACGCCATCGATATACTCTGGCGCTATTTAACTCTACATTATTATTACGGATTTCGAAAATCCCAGGCTTCACGGATTCACCTCTCGTTAGATCTGCGGCATAGGCCTTGTAGATCTAGAGAATGCAAACTAATGGGGCATGGCTTACCATCATAAGCACCGTCTAGCTCGAGCATATCACAGATTTTGGCCAACAAGTAAAACTAACTCCAGTATACATTCATGTTTACTCAATTCACTCATAGGTTAGACACAGCCTACGATCTAGATCATCAGTTGCATATCGGTAATCTCAAGTTACATAAGGCCTTGACCAAAAGCTTAAATTTTTTGCTAGAACTTGTGAGTAACATTTTAGCAACTCCTGTTAAGCTTAAAAGGGTTTGCTTGTAACTTTTCGGGCGCTATAATATATATTCACGAAGCAACAGTGATATATTTTAAATTATTAAAATTTTTCAATTTTTCAATTTACCATTATAGTTTTTCGTAAATTTAGAAGAATCTATGAAATATTTATTCTATGAAAGTTCTGACTAAAAAGCCAACATTTTTGCGAGAACTCTCTGCGAATGCAAAGGTTTTAATGCGAGACGAGTATACTGATATCACAGTCCTCCTAGCACTCACACGTTTCAGGGAATCAAACGTTTTTAGAGAATTATCCACCGTAACAATAATTTAGTCCGACCCTCATACTGTTCACGCTTACGATTGATTCTAAGAGTATGCGCAGGCGATATATCCCGAGTTTCAATTTTATTTCTAATCATCATATATATAAAATATGCTGTGATAAAGTCTAACGACTAGATCGCGTGTCACTTCAAAGTTAGCGCCAGCGGGCTTTTTCTCTATACCTATACTAAGAAAGAAAATATACGACACTCAATTCGAGCAACAGATCCGTACTTAATCTTCATTCCACCTTTTACTTGCCTCTTCAGCGCTGTCCGTAATATACCAATTCTCCAGATGCTTCCTCGCCGTTCCACTCAACAGCTTTGCAACATTCCTCATCCCCTCCGGATAATCCTCCGGACTCAAAAAGTACTTATCCACCGCGCTCTTCAAAGGATAACAAAAGATATACTCGATATTGTTATGCAGGTTGAGCATGTAAATTGGGATGAAATGCGTCATCACAGGTCCCCCCCTTTCCTCCTCCGGAATTCGATAGTAGTGCGACAACAAGAGAGCGTTCAACATTGCCGGAAGCGTTGGGGTTCTCACGCCTTCGAACCCGGGCGGACGAACCTCCTCCGGCAGCTGCTGCAAAAGCGATCCATCCGTCACGTCGAAATTATAGATTTTATCAACCGTCAGAATAATCACATTCGGCTCCCATTTCCCCTTATGTTTCAAAACAATGCTGCTCGGATCCGCCATCCCTTCCACCGGCCACCTAAACTTTGAGGTATCCTGCATCCTTCTAAACCCCTTCATGTGACGTAAAATCTTTTCAGCGGCGTTTTCCAAATCCGACTCGGTGACCAGGATCTCGGCGTAGTTTGGGAGGATGATGGGGACCCGGAAGCAGCAGAGGGCTTCGTTGTTCCAGATGGAATGGGGGATTTTGTAAGCGCCGAGAATACGAGCGGCATGGCAGTGATCTTGAACCTCGTCGGGTAGGAGGGCTTGACAGCTATCGTCAAAGTCTGAGGGCATGGCTGGAATTGGCTTTTTTTTTTCTTCTCTTGGTTCTGTTTTGTTTGCTGCAATTTAACGGGATTGGTTGTGCGAGAGAAATCGAGCTTGGAGGTGAACTGCGACGCCCGATTGTTTTTTTTTTTTTGGGGGTTGTCGACTGTGCTTATCTAGATGCTGAGAACGAGTGAGGGTTGCGTGAGTGGAGAAGGTTGAGAATAATGACGGCGGGTGTCCCCCAGGCTTATATAGTAGTATACGGTTGCGCCAATAAATTAGAGTTTAGTCCTGAATCTGCAATGTATATCTCCTTTGATCTTTGACGAAACCACGAGTGTGAACAGACAAACCGAATCCGATTGTGTTGTTCTTGTTGTATATTGACTTGGTGATCTATCAGAATGGCGATGTGCCCATGTATGGCGCATTAACAGTCAATGTAACGCTAGAACCCGTATGGTGTTCTAATATTCTGTGCGAAGTCTGCATCAGCTATGGTTTACACCCTCAATATAAGTTAACCGCCACTAGTTTTAAGAAGAAAATCTAGTTTTAACCTAAGACATCACAGTTCGTGAGCATACGAGAAACTCAAGTCGGTATCACTAACAACACGTTTGAAGCGGAGTGACTATCTAGTCTACCTAAGAAGTGGGCAAGGATAAGTGACCCGTGCAAAGATAGAAAAGCCCAGAAATACATGGAAACGAAACAAAAGATGGAAGTATCCCCGGTTAGGTACCACCCTAACCCTTTTGGCATTCCCCTAGTGGAAACGTTAACAAAATCCCCAACTTTTCTTTAAAACTGAAACGATCTTTGAGGAATAACAATTCAGGCTCGAGAATAACAAACAGCAATCGTAAATATCGCAAGTCGTGACAAGTGCTCGAAAGAAAGTAGAAGTGCAAGGTAGGCCAAAGGTTTTCCATCTCCATTCACCCTCTTGAATTACCCGCCTGTTGACCTAGTCCTTCCCAAGGCTTTTTCTTCTCAATAGGCCATTCTGCATTACATAATGCCCTATGCATCTTGTGATTATATCCGACGGGTTTCAAAAAGCACCAGCTAAGCTTCAAATCGCCCTTTATGAACAACTTTTTGACATCATCTCTGGTCAGCTTACTAACCTCCGACTTTTTCTTGATAACATCGGGATACAGCTTATCCACCAACGCTTTGATAGTAGCTTCACTCATTTCGGGCTCAGACATAATAATCCTCCCATTCTTAATCGCTGGAGGTTTGGTCTTCGCATTTCTCGCAGGCTGGAATATCCTGTCTAGCCAGCATTCTATGAGCACATGACCTTTCGTTTGGAGCTCTCTCAGCTCCTTTCCGCTAAAATCTTTGAACTTATCGAACTTATAGGTTCCCATGTATTCCCATCGACCGACATCGCGTTCAATGAATACGGGGAAAGTTTCGACTGGATATTTCTTGGGGAGTTGCTTCTCCCAGTTGTATATGGTTGACATGACTATGACTCCTCCGGGGGAGGGATCTATTGGGGAGAGCCCGCGAGGGAAGCAGACGACGCAGCTTTCGGCATAGGTTTTTCTCAACTGGGCACTATCAGAGACGGAGCTGACAGTCAAACGGGGGTTGCCACCGAGGTAGTGTGAGATCATGGGACGTTTAAAGTACGTCGGATATTTTGGGAGGATTTTGGGTTTGGTGATCTCGGAGCTGAGTTCATTGTAGTACCGCTGAAACCAGTAGATTCCTGGGATTCCAGTATTCGGGTCAGGTTTAGAGCGGTCGACAGGGTTGCCGGGTCCGGACCTCGACGCGAACGTTGAGGGTTCAGATTGGGCTATGCCCCGTTGAGAAGTAGATCTCCTCACACTCGGAATATTATCATGGCGAGAAACTTCAGATCGGAGAGTTCCGGCGCTAGAACTAGTGGAGGAGAATAGACGATTCTGGGATTGCGGTTGGGCCAGCGTTGTGTCCTCTTGAGGTTGCTTCCTGAAACGAGCTCCTGCCTCTAGTGTCGGCCGCGGGGCGGACACGGAGCGAGAATCCTTCGCCACCTTCATTCTGTCAGGGACAGCTTGCTCAGACTCTTTAGTGCTCCTATGCCTTCTCTTTCTAATGAAAGGTAGCTCGTCATCAGATTCTGAATTTGACTCAGAACTGCTTGAATCCGCTTGAGCACTAGGTCTAGTAAGGGTTGAGTTCTCCGACGAGAGCCTCTTTCTTCTTCTTTCGACAGTTCTGGAGCTGGACCTTCCGCGCTCTTCGTCTTCCCGAATCTTTTGCTTTGGCTTCTTCGGCGACTTTGCAGAGTCGAACTTCTCCACCTTGACTTTGCGAGGACTCTCCTGTTTGATGTGGCCCGCGAAAACCTCGTCCATCGTTTCTTTAATCACCCCTTTAAGGTCTCTCTTGAGCAAATCCCCAAGCGAGGGAAGTGGTAGTGTAACAATGCAGGTTTCATGCGGTCTCCTCTTGTAGATCGGCTCAGAGGGAATATCCTCCATTTCCACATCGGAATAATCTCCTTTTTGGTCTATATAGGACTGTGGCTGCTTCTCCATCTTTAGAGTGCGAGAAAATGTTGTACTGTTTTGATAGCTACCGTCCGGGTGTCGTGGTCTATCTCTAGTTGGCGACTCCACGTCCTCTTTGTATTCCCGAGAATAAGCGTCCATCATGTCAACATCTCCAATGTCAACTGATTTGGCATATTTCTCGGCGCTGTGGTAGCCACGTTCGCTGTGAAACGTCCTGTTGTTGTTAACTTCAACGTTGTTAGGGTACGTCACTGAGTTTGCCCCCCGGAAGCCGTATTTAGTGCTGTGTTCACTCCCCAGTTCCCATACAGGCTGTCCTCTGTGCGTGGCAGAAGGACTCGTAGCAGAAGTCGAGGTATTAACATATCTTGGATTTGCCTCCGAAACTCGAAGGGACCTTTTAAACATGTCTCGTCCTCCTGGTTCAGGTTTTGCTAGTAACGTATGACTCAACGGATTCTGCAAGCTTTTTCGGTCCTGCTGAGATGTCAACTTTCCCTTCTCGGCGATATCGATGTTCATATCCCTTCTGAGTTCGTTTGCCCTCCTTGCCTTGGGGTTATTCACCGTCGCTGGTATGGTAAATTTGACAGGTGACCGAGGCTCGACGCTGCTGCCGTGCTCGCGGATTTTCTCTGGACTCCAATGAGAAGGGTACATCGGACTGGTCGGCGGAGTGGAGTTCAAGGCGAAATCATATAGACCCTTTGATGTCGTTGTGAACAGATGCTCGGTGTCATTGTGTGGTAGGGAACTTTCACGAGAGACTTCTCGAGAGGGTGGTGGGGAAGTTGGTGGTAGAGGTACCAAAGGTGGATTTCGGTTTCTTGCTACAAGCTTGCCCCAGAGATCGGAGCCATAGCGAGCATATATGTCTCCTTCGTCTGGAGAATCCTCCATTTCAGCCTTTTCTTTTGGTTGTTTTGTAATCTGGATGGAAATCTGATGCGACTGATGTGATGTCGCGAGGTAGCCACAACCCTCGCTGCGATGAAGGATGATGATTGTAGGTTTCGTTGATGGCGTCTGGCGGCAACTTTGAGCGAGGTAGCTTGACTGGATTGTTTTATTGGTGCCACACAGTTGGAGCGATCAGAAATATTAAAAATATTATTATTATTATATTAAAATAAGCAAGCAGATTGCGTGCGTTACCAACGAGCCCTGCAGACTTTGGAAAATATAATTATATGCTGTGCGATTGCACGTAAATTGTAAAAGAATTCAATATTGATTGCTTCCAAGGTACCTCACTCAGGAGGTATAAAATAACGATAACCGAAGACACACAATGCAAGACTTGGACCGTCAGACATTGATTGAGAGTAATAAGTCGAAGCAGGTTTTTGTAAATCTCTAGAAGTAGACAGAGTCTTCCAGAAATAAGGGTTGGCTTGAAGATGGGGCAGTTGTGGGGCTTCCAATCATTAATCTTGGGCAGAATGCACGACTATTTATACTACTCAGGTGTATCTTGGTCAGGCAACATCATGTTTGAGATGCTATCACTACTATTGGACAAACTTCCGGAATCATTATTGCATTGCTGAAACCGTTTTCTCCTCTCAAGCTTGTCCCCCTGCTATGGCAAACACTGCATGGCAATAAACGTTTTCTCCAATCCAACATGCAACATTTCTGCCCGTTACCCGATTTTCTTTCTCTGGCATTGTGCAAGCTTGCATGTCCATACTATTTATCTTCCGCGATTTGACAAACGCAAACCTTCTTGAAAGTCAAAGCATAGTGGAAATGGTTTTAGATGCTACTATCCGATGGATGTGTACAGCTGTAGACGATAATTGCACACAAGTTGCCCAAAATCCGCCCATGCAGATGCGGACCCAATCCATACGGGTCCAACTCCAAATGCCAATGTTATGCAAGGTGCCCAACGCTAGAGCTGCCAGTCACTTAGCGTGAGGTACCGGTACCCTGCCAGCCATGCTGCGCCGCTAGTCTAGCGGGTGATGGTCTTCCGGGAAGTTGCATTTCGTATAGATAGCCATTGTTCTTCGATATCTAACCCTTCAAAACGTTGACACCATTTGATTCCAGACTGGCATGGAACCCTACTGGACAAAGAAATTGCACTGGGAAATCGGAAATACAGATGTGCACGGTTGGATGCACAGAGTTTTAAAATAATAGTTTCACTCTTTTCCCTTTTATACGGGCGAGTTGGGGGCACATCTTGGGCCATGTACCGCTACATAGGCCAGCTTGGACCCCCAGGAGAGCTCGTGCGATCGCGGCACGGAATTCAGGAACTTGGACGACATGGTCACATTCACCACCGACACCAATACTGCAATTCTCTGCCTGCAAATGCTTCCCGTCCTATATATTTAAAAGCCTTCTTCTTTCTCGAACCTTCCCTTTCCTATGGAGTTTCCGAAACCTACAAAGTCGTACAAACTCCCGCCTAAAATTGTCAAAGGGACGGATGGTCAAAGGGATAATCAATCCCGAATAGTGCCTTTTAACTTTTTTTATGCGTTATCAGGCAAACTGCCAACTGGTGTTGCGAGCGAAGGGGGTTGGGCTTGCCAAATCCGTTACTTCTTGCAGCTTTCATTCACGATTAGCTGCATACAAACTAGTCTCTGTGTAACGTCGACCATGCACAACACAACTCTGCCGACTGCTTGGGGCTTGAACTTGGACCGTCGAGACGATTTATACACGCAAGTCGAACTAGAGAATCGAGACACATCTGCAGAAGCAGAGCTCTGCTTTTATCCCACGTATAAGATATATAACAGCGGTTACAAATCGCTTATTCATTAAATGTAAACGCATCAGGTACCACCTATTACTATACAGCTGATAAAGTTAATATTAATTCAAAGCCGACAGATTAGTTAGAAATATTACAGAATGGAAAACCAGCAGACAGCTGTGCACACAGCCAATGTGCCCCCTCAGTGTATGATCTATTCAGCACCTAATGTCTGAAGCGCTAATCTGAGTTGGGCCACAGCTGTAGGCACATCATCAAAATTCAGCGCTGATGCTGCCCATGTCATATGCTTCTGAGCCTTCTTGACTGCAGCCGGATCATCATCTGGATTTATCAATTTCCTCGCTGCTGGAGCGTACGCCTGTGGAGGAGGGTGTGCCGTTAATGTTTCCCGTGAGAACTGCGCCGGTTGTTGAGACGGTTGGATATAAGCTTGCATTGGCGGTGGCTGGCGTGAGTATTGCGGTATGTTGGGAGGTAGATTCGGCGGTAGATTCGGGTTTAATTCTCCTGGTTGTGGAGACATTTGTGGTACTGGTGGTCTCGGTGGGGGTGCATGGCCAAGCCAATTCGGAGCAGGACTTCCCCCCAGAAGGTTGCCCGGAGATTGCTGACCGACACCCACGCCTCCACCTGCTGCCACACCGCCGTAAAAGTTTTCTGGAGGAGCCTGCGGTTGTGGCGGGGTGAATAGCGTTGGAGGCGACTTCGGAGGAAGAGAAGGAATCGAGGGAGAGAAAGACGGTGCAGATTGTGAAAATGAGGGCACTGAAGGCGGAAAAGATGGAGCCGATGGTAGTAGAGACGGAGCAGACGGAAGTTCTAAGCTGGGTGAAACCACGGATGTCTCTTGAGGCGTGTAGGGTACGGATGGGAAGTAGCCTGTGGAAGGGGGCTGAGGTGGTGGCGTAGGGAAGGGCTCGGAAGTAGACATTGTCTCTTGTCTACCTATATGTGCATGGTGGTGAGGGGCTTCCGTTTCGGGTGGAGATGGGAACGACGGGGGAAGAGGAGCCGCGGCCGGCGTCATCATACGGCTTGGATGTAGCGATTCATCGGCGGTAGACATCCTCGCCATTGCCCTTTCAACGGATGCGGACTCATCCATGGCATCCTCAACCGTCGGAGCCGGGGGATGAGGAAAGACGGGCGATATCGGTGAAACTTCGTAAGGCTTCGGTGCCTCATCCGTGAATACCGGGGGTTCCTCCTCAACGGCCTGTTCCTCGACAGGCGGATTTGGATCCTCTCCCGCTTTCAGAGCCTTAAGGATACGGCTTGCACTGTATTTCGCAAAGACGATCTTTTTCGATACCTCTGGTTCTAACTGTTCACCAAACACTCTCAATAGTTCGAAGAATATCGAAGCAGCCATGAACGTTTCCGCCGTTTGTCTATAGCCTCATATTAGCAAAACATACACACAGCACCGCAGAAACCTAAACTTCCACATACTTTGTACACCTTCTGGCGTTCTGTGCGTTCTCCGCATTGGTAAAGATCTTGTTCGCAAACTGCTCAACGTAGACCTTTCCTACCAAATCATCCGTCACAGCCTCATTGTCTGCCAAATCTATTTTTCGCTATGTAGCCCACATTTCACTTTGAATCTCAGCGAAAACAAATCCTCAATAATCGCAGATCGTCTTCAAGCGGGTGAAAAAGTAACACGGACCTGCTCAAGAGTATCCATGACGTGCGCCGTATAGGCCATGCCTTCCGCGCTCTTTGTAAGGCCTTTCGAGAGGGCTTGTTGGACAACGTAGACGTAGCAGAAGTAGGATATTACTGGATCGGCCTTTTCCATCTGGTGGGCCTTAACAATGAATGGTGCTATCACCTTCATCGAAGGTGGGACTTCCGATGCCATGGTGGGCGAAGGTTGGGTGGCGAGGTGTTCGTGCTTTGTCTCCTAGAAAAATTCTCAAGGGTGAGGAAGTTGTAGTGTGAAAAATGTGTATCAGTCGGACTGTGGAGAGACTGCGACTTTGAGCTGCGTAGGAATGAGAAGGCTGAAGGATCTAGCGTGGTGGAAAGTTGCGCATGTTCCTCGTGGTTTGTGGTGCGTGGTGGGGCTCTTTGAGGTCATCATGCGCCATACCAGTGGAGGTGGCTGTTCGCTCTTTTGTTAGCCACAGCGGTTGTCACCAGCCGCACAATTTCTTTTCGCGAAAAATTGGCTGGCGACTTTTGAACAGCAACCAAATCACTCCTTCAATTTCTTTCATTTCACAACATCATAAACACCAGATTCCGCCATCAAAACCTTGACGAGGACGTCTACTAGAGATTCTACTTATTTTGCGACGGTCGTCGATTAATTGAAATACAACCCGATCTCTTACCTTCCCCCCAAAGCACCTTTGGTTTACGCGTTTGGATACCGTCAAGATGAACGGCAGCGACAGCTACAGAGGTGAGAAACTATTGTTCCCCTTTCCTCTGAGATGAAGGGACCATGGACGTCCCTTGTCTCAATCTCTTTAGTATTTCTTCCTTTTGGCGTCTGATTTGTAAAGACATCCAAGCAAGCAAGATACTCTTCCTCTCTAGATACCTCCTACCTCCTTGAAGCCCTGTCGCAATGACTCTACCACTCGCTCTCCATTCCTCGAGAATAGAATTCTGTCCTTTGTGGATACTTCTGTCGTCACGGCCGCCTTGTCTCTCAATTTAAATCGCCATAGTTGTTTTCCTCTCTTTTCAGAATTCTATCTGAAATGTACAACTCCTTGCAGTTCAGCAGAATTCTGTACCGAACGTCAGATATAACGGGAAGGAATAAGAGCCAGGAATGACATGACGTATTGAAGCAGCTGCATTGAATAGGACGGATCGGAGACAGAATGGACCGGCGATGCTACTAACCTACTAACCTTTTGCCATTGCGCAAAATGTAATCAAGCAAGTACAAATACTTACCTCTCGGACCCTCGGTTCTTTATACATTTAGATTCACGCCACAGCGGTTATTCCTCATCTCGTAGAGATCGTGACCGTGATGGCCATCGCGAAAGAGATCGGGATCGAGGAGAAAGGCATGCTGGGGACGGAACAGATTACCATGTAAGTGTAGATATTTGTCTACCGGACTTCAAATCGCTAACTTTCAATCCCAGTCTTCCAGACATGGCGATCGAGGCGAGCGCGGGGACCGAGGTGAAAGAGGCGAACGCGGTGACCGTGGTGAGAGGAGGGAACGAGGCGATCGAGATCGAGACCGAGAACATCGCGGGGAGAGACGACGGTCCCGCTCACCCTACCGAGACGGCAGAGGCTCTAGACAGTCTGGTGCACCTAGTGGGGGCGGGGGTGGAGGTGGAAGCGGCAACGCCGGCGGCGAAGATTATTACAGTAGCCGGGATTTCCGCGATCGAGAACGAGAGCGCGAGCATGCCAGAGGCGAACGGGAAATAGGCAGAGACAGACGCGATAGAGACCGAAGGGGGGGTGACGACGATAGACGACGAGGCGGCCGGGATAGGGATGGTGGTGGTCGAGAACGCCGAGAGCGTCGCGACGATGTATCCATGGGCGGAATGGACGAAGCAAGACAGCCCCGTCGAAGCCCAAGCCCGCCGAAGGTGAAGGAGCCAACGCCGGATCTCACAGACATCATCCCGGTGAACGAGAGGAAGCGACGGTTAACCATGTGGGATATCAAGCCGCCAGGGTATGAGAGCGTTACCGCAGAGCAGGCCAAGCTGTCCGGCATGTTTCCACTCCCAGGCGCACCACGACAGACCGCTTTAGACCCATCCCGTATGGCTGCTTTCGTTAATCCGCCCAAGGAAGGACAGCAGCAACCCACTGCCCTTAAGCCTTCTAATTCTCGTCAAGCCAAGCGCCTTCTTTGCCAAAACCTGCCACCAATGATCACAGAAGAGGCAATCGCTACATTCTTCTCTGGCTTCCTAAAGTCTCTGAATGCCGTCGACCCAGGGTCGGAGCCTCTGACCTTCGTCTACCTTAACCCAACTGCCACGATCGCCATGCTCGAATTCCGGACTACAGCATATGCTACCCTCTGTCTAGCCTTTGATGGGATCGAATTTGATGATACCGAAGTTAAAGTCAGACTTTCGCGTCCAAAAGATTACATCATCCCACAATATTCTGAAAGCGCTGAGGACATTATCCCAGGTGAAATCTCGCCAAATGTCCCTGACTCGATCAACAAAATCTGCGTTTCGAACATTCCTGTTCACCTGCAAGAGCACCATGTCATCGAACTACTCCAGACATTTGGTAACTTAAAATCGTTCTTCCTCGTCAAAGACAGGGAAATGGACGAATCAAAAGGCGTCGCATTCTGCGAATATCTTGATCCTTCAATCGCGGAAATTGCGATAGAAGGGTTAAATGGAATGGACATAAATGAACAATTTTTAAGTGTCAAGAGAGCCTCCATCGGTGTGAAGCAGTCCGCGGGTGCTGAGGCCGGTATCCCTGCCATGACAGTCATCGCCGCCACTACCTCAGCCGAGATGGAGAGCGGAAGAGTACTCCAACTCTTGAACATGGTTACTGCAGATGAATTGATGGATCAGGAGGAATACGAAGGTAAACCATCTCGAAGCAGAAAATCAGTTCTTGGTCCATTATATTAACAAACTTATCATAGAAATCCTGGAAGACGTCACGGAAGAATGTAGCAAGTATGGCCACGTCATTGACATCAAGATCCCTAGACCAAGCGGCAACACCCGTGCAGCTGCTGGTGTAGGTAAGATATATGTGCGATTCGAGAATCACGATGCAGCAGAGAAAGCCCTAAGAGCATTGGCTGGGAGAAAGTTTGCGGACAGAACCGTCATCGTGAGCTACTTTAGTGAGGAGAACTATGATGTTGGAGCTTGGTAAGGTGAGCGAGGAGGCCACTAACTATATCTTACGCTCTTCTGTACATTGAAACTTTTTGTCCTCTTTCGAATAATTGTGTTACTACCTGCCTCTGAAGGCGAATTATTTCATATCCACCTCATCTTAGCTTAAAAAATTATAATTGAAATAAAAGAGTGCTCTTCATCTCAAACTTTTAGGCTTCTTGAATTACTGTACGGTTATACCTCTAGTCATGTCATAATTGTTTCAGAAAAAGTTTCATGGTAGAAATACATTAACGTCTTAAGTAAAAGAAACGCCGTGATGCTAGGTTCCCCAGAAAACGGAACTGATGAGGAAAGTAAGATGGATTATCTATTCATAATAGTAACCCCGTCCCTGAAAAGCCGGGAATAAAAATTATATAACAAGGAATTGAGAAATATCCGAACAGAACAACCACACACAAAACTCGTTTACGCAAGCATAGCAGAGGCGGTGGCGGATTCGCTGAAGAGGAAGTCATGTTAGTATACATCCATCACAAGCATTCAAAGTGTAAACATAGGATAACATACTATTTCCATGTCGGCGGCAGGACACCAACGGTCTTATAGTATCTGCTGAGGCGGTGGATTCTGGACTCGATGAGAATGAGGCGGAACTTTCCGTCCTTATCCTTGCGGTTCTTCTCGAGATGCTTCCTGACGGCGACGGCCTGGAGACTCACGTCAGCATTCCCTTCTCATATCAACCAACTTTCTAGGCTAGATCTAGGTTTTCGCTCTATTGTTTTACCTTCTTGATCAACATGTACAGGTCCTCTGGGATTTCTGGGGCGAGGCCTGGATTGATGAAAACATCACTTTGTCAGTCACTGAAGGACCATACAAAGGCTTTATTGTAATGTTTCACTTCTCGGAGCACATTGTCCTTTTGAAAAGGAGCAACGAAGAGAAGGAATTTCAAGGAGTGCTAAGTGTATATATACCGTTCGACTTCAAGATTCTGAGAACCTTGTTACCTATATTCCTCATGATCTCTAATTAGTCCAACAATCCCCCAGCATCGATGACCAGGCGCCCAATGACCGGAAAACCATACCAGTAACAACCTTAACTTGAGCAACACCGTGGCTGTCCCTCAAGATAACACCGATTTGAGATGGCATGACACCCTTACGGGCGAGCTTGCAAATCTCGCCGACGATTTGGTCGGATGGGGTCTTGAACCATGTTGGAGCGGTTCGAGAGTATGGGATGGCGGAGGAGGAGATACCCTTTCCTTTGGAGTGAAGGCGACCCATTTTTGATGATTATTGGTGATTGTAGTTGGATGTAGAGAGGTTATTCGTGAAGGGTAGGTTGTCGGGGTCGGATTTGTCGGATGTCGTGAAGGTGAGGTTGAAGGATTTCGAGATTGAAATTTTGCTAGAGTTTAGCTTGGCTGGCGGAGAGTTGTGTGTGGTGTGGCTGGTGCGTTGATTTTTGCTCGAGGCATGTGGCGGGTACTTGAGGGTTATCGATTAGGGTTTGCTTGTTGTGGCTTGGCAGCAGCAAAACTTTTGTCGCTCATGATCATGTCTCCAAGCACTCGCCGTAACCAATGCTCAACGACAGACAACCAAGGGTGATTCCAGACAAAGCAGCAACTCTGCAGTGCCCGAACACGTATCAGAATGATCCTGGGCTTCCCTTAAGATATGGTCAGCCCAAAGGAATATATATACCGCGACTTTCCTACAACATCATCCTCCGACCGAACGGCGATGTGATTCCTCTCCCGACAAAACATATCGACAAATAACGACTGGTGGAAATAATCCGAAGGTCACCTATTACTGCATGATGGAAACCTCAAAGCCAGGAGATTCGGGAGTCTATGAATTGTCGTCTATACAACGAGACCTGCAGCTCTTACCCAGCTTCAACAGTTTGAGATTTAGAGGACTGGTTTCGAATCGGATCCTAATACAGGATTATTCGATAACCTTTTGGTACTCAGGCAATTGAGATTTAGAGGGAACACAGATTCTAGCTTTAAGGGAATTGCGCCTTTTGTAGCGACTCCACATGCGCGATAGTACAGCCAATGTGTATAATAGGTGAGCATCGCAACCCAATCCTTTGCGCATTCCGCATATTTCGAACCTACTTCTCCATACAATGATGATAAAGCACGTTTGTTTGGCACCTCTTGCGGGATAGACGTTGGAATTTGGATGTCATCTCCCTTTATGATGCATCCATCAAATAATTCCTTCGGCTATATGAGCGAACTGGACTTCTGAACCATGTATCCCTTCCACAATTCTCATAATCTCCAAGCTACATTACGATTGAATCGGGTTTCTAACAATCGTCAAAGTTACAGTACTAGATTTCATAACATATAATACTCTATTCCATATTTCTCGAATAAAGAGATGAGTAAGAATGGAGCTCAAGATAGTAGAGACCAAGAGTCCCACTCAGTATGTGCTGCCCACGTGCAACATTGGGTTTGCCTTCATCGCAACTCATTTTCCTGCATATTCTCTGTGATACTTGAAAAAGTCTGGGCCCTGTTCTAATCGATGTCGCCATTCCCAAACTCTCAATCCTACTGGTGGGCCAAGACCCACAAGGCGCTGGGCACCGCCCTCACCGCCCGCAATGGTTATGCTCCGCGTGGTTATGGTTCTACCAGGTCCTGGACGTTCCAAAGTTCAGAATATATGCATAGAATTCCTGCTGAACTGAAGATGTGAAAATTCGATTTATTATCTGTAATCTTCTCCGCTTTTCTACTTCAGCCTTTACAGGCTGGTAGTCGGTCCTCCTCCCACGATGTTTTGTAAATACCCTCTTCGTTACCTCTCTTTTGTCGGTCTTGCGATTCCACTGCTCCTAGATTGTGTAATTTGTCAAGCTACAACCCCAACATCGTCTTGGACGACCCTTTCTCCACTTACCACGACGTTCATTCCTCCAGCTGGATGCGATGTTGTATCGAGTCATTGGAAGTTTACCTCGAGAAGCCATTCCGAAGCCTTGTATTTTGGCTACTGCTGGCCGTCGAATTTACGCTGCTGCCCTGAGGAATACGTTTTTGAGTATGGGGCGAACTCGGGTCTCATAGAGCCAGTGTACGCACCTGGTGTTTGCCCGAGTGGCTATACTTCAGATTTATATGGAACTAGAGGGGGTAACGGAGAGAACGTGCACTATTGCTGTCCAAGGTATACTAACCCCTACAATGTTTATTATTACGTGTATATCCTGCCTCACGGCGGCGCTCGTGGCTGCTCGGGACTGCGTGATACTCGTCCTGGGAGCAAATAACTGACAAGAATTTTCTCCGGCAAAAGCCTTTTCACGCTTTCAGCTTTTGCCACTGAGCCCTTCTGTATTTCCACAGCAGGTCTACTACCAACTGGGTCCGTACCCGCCTCTTCATCACGGCCTACCCAAGCTCCAGTGTACGAAGTCCACTTGGCCAAGCCAATATTCGTAATCGCCTCCGCCGACATGCTCGTCTCGTCTTCAACCACCACAACTGCGGAATCACCCACGAGCACCGGCTTCAGGCCGGGGACATGGAACTCGAACGGTCTCAAAGTTGGTATCGCCTTGGCAGTTGGAGTACCAGTGATCGCGATAAGCGCATTTATATGCAGGGTGTTTATCTTTGCGCCGAGAAGGATAAGACGAGGAGACATGGGCGACGGTGGGGAGAATGGGGGGCAGGCTCCGGCATACGGGCTCGAGGATAGGAGAAGGGCGAGTCAGTGCGGAGATAATGATAGTGTGTTAACAGAGCCGCTCCCGGCGTACGTAAAGGATGAGGTGGACGGGCCACCGAGGATTAGCGGGGAGGGACACAGGGAGAACGAGGCTAGGAGATCGATAGATAATCGGGAAGGGCCGAGTAATGATCGGTAGCATGAAGATGTCTTGACGCTTAGGATTCGGTTAGGAGTTTCTTTTGTTGAGGTTTCCGATTTATTAAGGAGTGCAGAGGCGTGATCTTACGAATTCATTACTGTCTTGCAATGATGCCAATGTCATGACTTGTGTTCGCAATCCCTTTTAGCGAGCGATTTTCTGAAACCGATCGAATTCATTTCTATCGCGCAAGCGTAATCAATCTTTAATATAATATGCAAGCCTTACTATTAATAGCACGATCGAGATCAACGGCGCGACACATATATTAAAATCCTGACTCCGATACCAAGACTCTAGCAGCGATCCTCATCTCTCATTCCTGAATTACAATTCAAACGTACTACGTGCGCTGCCTGAAATTTCCTAGGAGATTTCCAGGAGGCCCTTAGATAATAGCATCGCCATTTGTTTAGTGTTGCTTTCCCTGCTCTTGTAAACTTGCACCCAGCCTTCCTCGCTCGATCTCCGTCCAGGAGTCTCTTCCCAACTGCCTACTTCCTCATCATCGCTATCCTGATCGTCATCAAACATACCATTACCCATGCATACCTCCTCGTACACAGCCCAGTTTGCCATCCGTCTTGCAAGCTCTACCATTAAACTCTCCCTCAGCCAACGCTCCTTTGGTTTCCAAAGTCCCTTGAACTCCTGGGCCTCCCGTATATTTGCCCATATGATGATCGAGCTGATATACCGGAAGTACAGATATCTGAGGTCAGGGCGAAAGGTAGACTTGAAGCTCAACACTGTATTATGGAGTTCCAAGTATCTGAGATCCAAGTCTTCCAACTGGTCATTTGCGAGCCAGAGTTTCATAAGAACCAGTCTTAGCTGTACTGGTTCTGTCTCACCATACGTTTCGTTATCCCCGTGACCCAAGATATTTTGTGTAGGGACGATAGCGAACACTCCACCAGTAAATAGACGGGCTATGCACCTTGCCATGACTATCCCATTTTCCAGGGAGTGAATGTGCTTCTCGCCATCAGCCGACTCCCCGAACAGATATCCGGCAGTTGCGGGATCCAATTGCGTCGGGAGAATATGCACGAACTCCATAAGGACTGGCGGGAGGTATTGCTTAAACACGGGGCACCAGATATACCCTGTTTCCTTAGAGGCGTTGTATGCAGTAGTTAGGGCACGGGAGAAGTCACCCTCGTCGGGGTATGTGACTTTCGGTGCTGATAGACGCGGGACATTATTCTCTCTTGATATCCGGCGAGGCGATGGATAAAATGAAGCGGTTGGAGAGGCGGGCAGGGCAGGGGCGTCGAGTTCAGCGGATGGTGTTACGGCTTCGGGAGACGGCGGTGGAACTGGGTCTGAAGCGAGCGAGCGTCGGATCGCGGATCCGGCTTGGGTGAGTGAACTGGTAATACTAAGGTTGAGGTAGCCTACCATCTTGAAGATAGTTTATGACGTATGCTCACAAGTTTCTGTATGATTCGGTGTAGAGAGTGGATCGTAGATTGTATTATAATATTAAGTGACAGAGTAATTGATGGCCGCCGGAGCCTCAAGATAGGTTCTTGGAGTCATCTGGTGCAATTTATTTTATCTTTGATCGTCTCGACTTAGCTAGGGTGCTACCTTTCCTTGGTTGCGGACATCCTCACATATCAGCACTACGAATGACATGATCTGTTTGGCAAACGTAGGTTACATTGGTGAAGATCATAAAATTTATTTGGCTACTTAGACGCCCTCCAGAGAATTTTCAATACCAATTTCGAAGCCCTACAGGGCATATGGAGTACGTTCCAGAGAGCCGGCAAGCTATACGCATGCTGTGCATTTTAGCACCCTGTCTAATAAATCGTCTAGCGCCGAGTTTGAGGTATAGATACTCGGGTTGTCCAAAATTCAGAATGTGTTGAAAATGTTGTAAATTTAGGCGGACAATTGATCTTGTTCAACCTAGCAACAAGAGTGTTCAATAGACCTAGGTCTGGTAGTGGATAAGTTTCAAACTTAATCTATTCCGTTTTAAAGATCGCGCGCATTTTACAGCCAATGTCGGACACAAGGTTCCACTAGACGGTAAGGATCAACCCTTTACCTTTGAGGCTACTTTGCATGCCCTAACATGTTAGAAACCGGGCTCTAGAATCCGACCGAGTCTCTAACCAAGTACAGTATGAGCCGAATCGCAAATATGAAAGTGGGACCAAGTAGGCGTTTGGTCTCCCTGCTGAAGATGGCAAAAAGCTACCAGGTTTCCTATAAACCCGACGTAATTAGACTTTTCTCTCGAAAGGTTGGGACTCTTTGGGGGGTTGCTCGTGTAACATAATGGCTTTACATTATATGTTTATGTAACAATTTTAAGCTGCTGAAAAGCCACTAACTTCATGCTGCTGAAAATCAATCTGAGATTTCAGGACACTCCGAATTCTTTCTGATAGGAGACCGAATACACCCTTCGGTATAAATTCTCGGCTGCAGGTCTTATAACATACCTGCATCTGTCAACTGATACACTGTGGCCAAACTTTGTCCATGTGCGGATATGATAGGACCTTGGTAGTGGTACTTGATATCTGCCGCGGCGCAGTTTCTGCAAGTTCGGACTTGAGGGGTTCCTTTGCAAATACGAGTATTCGAGACGAAACTTTCGCAGACACAAACGAACCAAGACCTTGACCATCCTCAACATCCCGTGTCACCAAGACTTTTAGACAGCAACTCCATGTAAATCAATGCTAAGTTGGCTATAGCATCGAGGAGTTAATTCTCACCGTCCCCTCGCCAAGGGCGACTAAAAATCTAATCAGTTCGATCAGATTAGATAATTGGTTGGTGTACGATGTGCAGGACATCTGCAGCCTGTCTCGCAGGCGTGCGGTGTTCCTGCAAAAAAGGCATGCATGTCTCTGTGGGGAGGTGACAGGCCGGTGAAAATTTTCATTGTCTGACGTGGGAGGCGGGGCAAATAGGAAATGGCTTGCAGCTGCGCAGCCATTGTTTTGCGCGACTTTTTTCGGCTTCGACCGCTCCTTCCTGTTCCTGCCTTCTCCCGTCCGACGCCCCGTTGTGGAGAAAAATAAATTTACAAGTCAAACTAGTCTAATAGGCAAAATTAAATTTGCGGTCTGTTTCCTTGAAGAACTCCTCAATAAACTTTTTGAGCGAATCCGAAAGCTCCCAGAGAGGGGTGGGAAAGTGGACTGACATGGAAAATTTGAAATCAGCAGGACCTGACCTCGGGTAGGCATCTTAAGTTCTGGTTTTAAGTTATCTGATCCGCTTTGTGAGCAGGGATATCTTGGAGGTTTTGGTGAGGAGTTCCTTCTAATCTTATCTGATCCGTGCAAAAGGCAGCGGAGACAGCTTCCAACAACTGCAACACGCTAACTCCAATTTCCTAAAGTGGTATTGAAGCCAAGATGTTAGCCTGACTGTCAAGACTTGTTAACTGCGACAATCCTGGGAACCATCAGACTTAAAAAAAACCATCCAGGGCAGTTGCCAGGTTCAGAAATTTCTTGTTCGCCGTATGTTTCTCTTACCATGCGGTTCTGGCATATACGGACGCATTATCGCCAAGTGTTTCTGGATGGATAAATCCGAAATGAGAGAGAGCTTCGACGAGCATAGATGCTGGAATGGGGATCCTGACAGCTCACATGCTATAACCGAGATACCCCGCCTGGGATCGTAATGCAGTGTCACCATTGTCAGCATGGAGTTGGAACCTGGGAATCGCTGAGCATTTCCGATATCGGGCAATTGGGGGGCTTCGTCGGAAACTGAGCAGGATCGCCCCGGCTGGAGGACGCCGAGAGAGCATAGACAACGGAATCCTGACTTCCCACGAGTCCGAAGATGCAGGTGCAGAGGGTAGGGGTTTAACAGCAATGCGATATACAAGATGGATGCAAGCATGTAGCCGGGCTGCCTGCCCGTCTATAAAAGAGGAGGACATCGCCCTTTCTCACCTTCCTTAATACCTCTACTCCCTAAGAAGTACAACTTCCATAGAACGCCTCTTCAATACCATCTTCCTATATACCCTCTCAAGTACCCTCAAGTACCAGAACATCTATCCAAAATGCTCTTCTCAATCGTTGCCATCGCCGCCGTTGTCCTCAACGGCGTTGCTGCCGCCCCACTCGATAACCCCAACTGGCCAGGCGAACTCCTCAAGAGACAGGCTCCAGGCACTCCTCTCTACTACTGCCACGACAACTGCGGTAAGAACTTGCTTCTATAGCGTGACGGCTAGATATGTTTTAGTCGAGTGTTTCTGCGGCATCTGACATCTTTCCTTCCATTTAGGCCAAGCCGTCGCCGGTTCCCGCAAGACCGACTACTGCCTCAGCCCAGCCTTCATCCACAACTACGCCAACTGCATCCAGTGCTCCGGCCCAGATAACAACAACATCTGGCACTACTACTCCGGTACTTTGATCCCAGCCGGATCCGCCTGTGGTTTCCCAACCACCCCAGACAGCGGTGTCCAACCACCCGTTGGCCCAGCTATTCCAGACGGTGGTGTTTGGCCCTGAACGGCTTGACGGTGAACGTGTAAAATATTGAGAAGCGGAATTCTTTAGGATTGTACATACTCTGAGGAAGAAGTGTTGTATGTAGATAGGCCTTTACAAAAAAGCAAATCTAGGATACCCTGAAGATAGTACGGTATCAGACTCTACCGATCTCCTCTTCGATTGTTAAAATTAGATCGCTGTGATAGATAGAAACGTTTAAAGTCTGTAAGACACACTCGCTTAGCTGTTTTATGTTTTTATTGTTCGTTGAGCTTATCTATACCATGGTTCCGACCTCCCGCCAAATGTTGATACATATGAAACCGATATGTAACCCTAAACAAAGCGTTTCCTCCCAGCCGATTTCCTGCTTTGAGCTATATGACAATAAAATAAAATAAAAAAAAGTAGTACTGGTACAGAAAATGATATTGTACAAGTCAATTAGATAAGCCCATAGATAGGCTGGGTATAAAACATAATTTGATTTAGGGAGGAAAAGAAAATATAGAAAATGATATCCTAAAACGCCGATTTTCCCAATATGTCACTAATGATGTAAGCACAAAGAAAAAAAGGAAAGAAAAATATGAAAGCAATCGTTTCAGTGGTCGTTATAAGCGAGTGGATGTGACCTCGGTCGATAGATGTGGTCAAAAGGGCAATGCTGCTGAAAGTTACAGACTTTTTTCTCCTGCGGGATGCCCTGTTTTCAGGCGATGCCGACTTTGGATGATAATAATACAACCATGAATAAAAGATGAGGGGTATCGGTTTTGGGGTTCAAACAAGAGATCAGACTCTGTGGGCTGAAGGGAAGGCAGCTCTTTGGTTCTGCCTACCCCTGCTGGCTGACGCGATGCTCATTTCCAGGGCTTCTAGCTCCTGGGTTGGGGTGAGTTCTTTATTCCTGAGCGAGCTTGTCCTTGCAACCCCGATTGGCTGAGTTACCGACCGGTTGAAGTCAGGTCTGGTGGGACCTGCCGTCACGGTGGCGCTATAGCCAATATTCCCCAGTTCCTCATCTTCTTGGACTACTGGGGGCCTCTCCCCATTCTTCTTGTATATCCCAACATTGGGTTGACTGAAAGACCGTCTAGTAGTCTTCTTCGGTCGGAAACTCTCGTGAATCATGATCGAAGTCTGCTTGCCGCCCATCTCGTAGCTCTCTTTAGAATATTCATCACGGAACCGATCATCGCTGTAGTTGGTGGCGGAAGACGGTAGGTCGGTGTAAGTACGTGGGTTAGGGCCAAATGAGGTTGGGCGGGCAACCCCCAGGCTGACGAATTCGTCGGCTGGCTTGGGTTTGCGGAAAAAGTCCAACCACCCAGTGATCATTGACCACCGGCCCAGGAAGACGGCGACCCAGAATCCATTACACTGCAATGTGCATTAGTGATTGAAAGCAAGTAGACTGTGATAGGGGATTTCGGACTTACCGAGAGCAAGAAAAGAACTGTAACAGCAGTGGCCTCGGGGACTGCCAATGCTTCTCCCTCTTTCAGGCACTTATTCTTATCACCGCCGTTGAGAATGACACATTTGAGCCATTTTTCACCTCGCTCAACACTGGCCGGCGTCTTCTCGGTGTTCCCTTCGAACTGCAGAAAGACAGTTGCAAAGACGATAACGTCCACGATGACAACGATAACGACAAGGATACCACGCCACTGCATGGCGACAACACGCTTTACTCTTCGTAGTGCTTGGGCTGAAAGGTGAAGGAATGTTAGTTGCGTCCGGCATTAGATCCTTCAACGGCAGGGATGCGGCTTACTGTAGGTGGCCGAAATACGGCTGTTGGTGTAGGATATTGAGCCACCTTCCGTCGACGGTGCATCCTCAAATAGACTTCGAAGGTACACGTTGATACAATAGCCGAATCTGTGCGTACCAACATTGAATGTCAGCGTTGTACAACAAGGGGACAGCGTTACACAAGAAGCCCGTGGTATTAAGGTTAAGGGTGTGCGTTCCCTTCCTGCCTAGTGCCTAGCAGGCGAAATGCATGTTTGTGCACATGGGCAACCCGGAAATTTAGGAGACTTACGTGACAAATTGTATGACAATCGCTGCTGCTGCAACAGCCAAGAGAGGACCTAAAAGGAGTGATAGCATGGTTAGCAACATGGTCTGCAGGAGCCCCGGAATATTTTCCTAAGGGATCAGTTGATCCTGCAAGTCGTGCACTTACCCCAGAATGTTGCAAGTCCGTTTTTAGTGTTGATGTGGCAGGTGTTTCCAAATCTTTGTGATACGCCAGTGAAGGCGAGAGCGATAGCCGTCATGGCGGCAGGGACAACCCAGCCGGAGATTTGAGAGATGATGAAGTATGGCTTCCCAGGCGTAACTTGCCAGCAAATCTGTAGATGCAGCGAGAGGGCTCGTAGGAATACTATAATAAATTTGTCAGCGTTTTGCCGTAAAGATGTTGTCGCCGGCTCCTGATGGAACTTACCCCACATAACGACGCACCAACCTCCTAGGAGGAGTAGGGTGCCCGATAGGGCACACGGAACGCTGCTGGTCATATCGTATGGCGTTATATCGTTGATGCATTTGTCTTCTCTATCCTTGGTCCCCAGTCCGACAACGAACGATGATTCCATGATGAATACTGCAACGACTAGACTGACGCTCAGATAGTGCCTGTGCGTCTGAGTTACCGGCAAGACCCAGAAGCATATCAACATGAATACGCATGCTGTTAAACTTGCTAGATTAACGTATGCCGCTGCATCGACCAATTTGTGGAAGTCTACAAAATTCGGAGTAGATGGTGAGTATTTCGATGTCGGACCGCTGGTGGGCAAAGCATAACTTACTGTCCGGATAGAGGTAGTCTTGTTGAGGGCATGGTACGCAGCATGGCCATGTAGTTCCACCGAGTACTGGTATCGTCGTGCAAAACCTCCCATTGATGCCTACATATCGGAAAGGATATTAGTATCGTCTTTGTATTTTAATTCGCAATTTCGAGGCAACTACGTACTTCCGCCTGATGCCGGATAGTCGGCTGCTGGTAATAAGGGTGGAGGACAGAACTCTAGCGGTTTCTGCGACATTTTTAGAGCAACTGTCTATCGCAAGGACAGCGGGGCGTAGTGAAATATAATTCCAAAGTTAAAGGTTGTTCCCCCTTTGTTTCCCTTTATATATAGCCTGGCAATTCAGGTGTCGAGAGTGTTGAGGCTGTTGGAAAGCGTCGACGTTGTTTGTGTCCCGCTGGTGTTGTTCTTCCTTCCAAAAATGCCCAATCAAAACTTCGACTTTTCTTTTGTGTCACCAACGCCTCCTCGCCCAGAAATCCCTTCGAGTTCTCTTTTTTTTTTTTTGGATACCGTGTGTCGGTGAGAGTGATATCTTCTCTCAGCTTTCGTTAGGCTGAAGTCCAAGACGTGAGGACAAGCACTTTGTGCAATTGTCGGAATGGTAGGTCGCTCAATAAAAAATCATAGGTCTAGAATTTTTGGAAAGAACCTAGAAAAAAGAATTCAGGGTTGTAGGGCATCTCGACATCATATATCAAATTTCGTCCACCCGCACACGACTATGTGGGAGGGAGGTGGTCCTGACTCTGCGGAAAAAGGAAGCATGCAAGGAAGCATGTTTCTTTCATGGAAGATTGCTGCCGTTCGTCGGGGACCTTAGCTGCAAGATGGCGGTCCCTTCACACTTCCAAGGAACCCCGGACGGCTTCATCTTGTTCGACGAGGGCACAAGCAAATTGGTGGGCAATCAAAAAAGGTATCATGGAAAAAGTAAAGTTCTGGGGTACTGGTACCGCAGGATGATGCTACACTGGCTTTTCTGGGTATTTCCTCTGACCGGGTACCGTTGAACATGTGGACCCACCTGCGAATTCAGATGTCCCTTGAAAATAGCAAAACGGCATCCAGTAGGCTGAAAACAAAAAAAGTCACCCTGAGGCTAGGGATATTTGCTTGTGCAATATCCTGAGTTTCGGGACTAAAAGCTATGACCTTGAGTGCATTTGGTGTAGAGAAGCGGCATGTCCAGCTCTGGAGGGCTGGCACAGTGCTTCTTTGGGAGACCCACCAGCTCCCTGCGCTCATGATTGGCTACTTGTTCCTTGAGTAAGTCGCTTGCTGGCAATCTGACTGGTTGGACTTACCCGCCAGCATCACGGGCAAGACGAAGTGCTCACACTCCCTTCAGCAGCATGAATGGATGTACAAGTCTGGCACAGAAAACTGCACCGCCATTTAGTGTATTGAGCTGCCCTTCTCGAGTCACACTCGTTTTAGTACGGGTGCCTTGTGTTGACCTATTCAGAAAATTGGTTCGTGCTGCCTCACCGAACGGGCACAGCCAGAAGTCTGCCCCGGGGACACCTCGAGATTTCGTAATTGCCGAGCCGCCCAGTATAGAAACTCCATGCAAGACATATCCCACGGCGCACCCAGTTCGCAAGTCTATTTTTTTCGTACCTTCCACTCTCAGCAAGTTTCCGATAAGAAAAGACCTCGCCGTTTCTTTTCTAGAATCGACTCCCTCGAGGATCATTTTCTAACATTGTTGACACAGCACGAGGATTCCGACGCAGATAAACTAGGTATCACAAATGGCAGCTATCCTTAGAAACGCCCTGCTGAGCCGTCACTTGGTACGGGGGCCTCCTCAGCTGCAAGGCAAAAAATGATCCGAGTTTCTCAGCAGGAGTTCCAAGCTTTTCCCATAACTTTTTGGAAGGTTCAATGGCGTATCGTTTGCGTCAGCTTCCAAAGGTCGAGGGAAATGCCCCTAACTGGGACTGGTGTGATCAAGCATACGCTCTGTAAAGATGACAATGCGAAATTAAGAACCTACTTTGCTCGAAACCTCACCAGCCAGTCAGATTTACCCATATGAAGGGGTATGGCAAATCGATCCAACAACCCTAGCAACCCGGCAATGCAGGGGAAAGGTGGGTCCACGCGAGCTCATTGGTAGTCGGACCATCTCACCGAATCAGGAACCAGGAACAAACAAACCCTCCATTGGCCTAATAGCGGCAGCAAAACGCTTGATCAAGGTCTGATATCGAATCAATCAACTTCCCATCGAATGCACTTGTTCGCATGCGCAGTGAGAATGGAACGGGATGTGAGATTCCCGAGAGTTTTCCTGGTCGCGTAGGCTAACGTTAGCAAACATTTTTATTTTATAAATGCGGGGCGAATCAGAGCCAGTCAATCGCGGTCGGCATGGAAGGATACTGTGTTGATGTCATATATTCTCTTCTTGACAGCTAGTTTAGGGGCGCGCTGAAGCAATTGCTGACCGTCACTGCTTACAGTCGGTATGAACTGATTAGTGCAGGCCGAGAGAGAGCTGCAGCCCAGGAATGCCAGGAGGTAAGTATCATCCGATCGAATCGTTGTGACGGCGCTGGCAGGCTGCGTATCAAATTTGATTAAATCACGCTGTTTAGTAATGTCACGTTAATACTCCGATAATCAATTGGATGGGTGCTTGCTCCTGGTCAACGGCGGATCTGGTTGGTTTGCCCACAGCAGGTATTTTAGCCTGAAGCGTGATCGAATTCCAGAACATCGTGAAACATATCCGCGAGCCCCTCCTGCACTCAACATAAAATTTGCACACCTCCTTGCAAGCTCAACGGGATCAATTGTCAACATGAGGATATCTAAGCGACGACAATTTTTTTCCTCGCTGTTATCTTTTCGCCTATCCTTCCATCGATCATGGCATCCGTCTCCCATTACCAAATTAACGACATTTAACCCGAGATTGTTATGCATAACGAAGAAAAACGGTCCAGGCCAGAAACGACCCTCAAACACGCCTTGCATATAAATATTCCCCGCTCTGGAGCGCTCAGACCTGCTTCGGGTCTTAGCCATGTGCTATTTTCTTACGCTCGATCACGCCTAAAATTGTGAATACGGGACGCACAGTTGATTCGACTAAACATCGTTTGAAGCCGATCGTTTCGGAACTTTAGCTCGGGAACGTGGACTTACTCAGCGATTACTATCAAAGGCACAAAACTCTTCAAACCTGCTATAGACGGCACCAAAACTATGGCAAAACATTTTCATCATACTCTAGGCCCTAACAAAGTTTTACCACTTTACCCCATCGTTTCCAAAATCTTTTTTTTCCGGGGGAAATTGGTGCTGTGGATCCTTTCGATTGGGGTAAGGACGCTACTACATTCGGAGTTTCTACTAAGAATGGAGTAGTCGTTTAAGGCTTGTGCAACCCGGTGGAGCTCGCGGTTCCGAGGACCTAGAACTTTGTTTCCAGGCCATACTCATAAAGTCCTTATGCCTCATTTTATTTCATAAAAGGAACAGATATGATAGACAAAGCGTATATTGCAGGTTGAAGTGACGAGGCGTGAGTGGATTGAAGCCGACGTTCCATCTCTGCCGCCTTCACCATCCGTTTCGCTCATCATTTCCTGCTTGGCCGGTTTGACAGCTTTCCACACCAACAAGGGTCAAGGAAATGAAGACTGATCTTTTCAGGACATGTCCCCGAAAAATACGCACAGAGCAAAAGATGCAGATGCGCGAGGTGTGAGTGGAGACAACACCGACCTTCCATTCGTTCCAGCCAGAGCCTTCGAAGATTACCGCATACCATGTGCTTTAATCTATATGGTGCAGGATATTGCATGCATCTTTTCCAACCCCGCCAGCAGATATCACGCCTTCTCTGCGAAACAACGCAAAAAGATAATTTTCTTTGGCAAAATGACTGCGTATACGGGGGATATCCCGGGCGGGATATCTCATAACCAGCGATGGCGGTGGAGCCTAGTCCTTTGGGGGGCCAATATGCTACACGTTTTGTAATATAATAACACCTGTCACGTTTTTCTCGCAGCCGGCCGGCCGTCCGTGATATGAGCTAGTGTTACGGAATATTTATGTTTTGGCATTTATAGATGTCAAATCAATTTATAATCCTTTCTTCAGAGATCAGGAGGCTGGATTTTGCTTTATCTACGATATACTTTCTAACATTTTGCGACTATGGTTGAGATCTCTCACGGATAAATCTTCAGATCGACCCGTCGAGGGTTTACAGCTTTGATTGCCCTCCATGTATGCACCGACACCGACAGATATTAGACAACAGTCCCCGGAGGGGTCCGATAACGGGGCCCTGTAGACACTATATTGCTCATTAGTTCATCCAAGCTCTTGGATCTGCAAGTGAGACGGTCTGCCTAGTATAGGGCCCCGGTGCATCATGAACTAACGACGAGGATTTCGGACAACCGGGGGGAAATTTGTATATGCAAGGGGAATCATGACGTTCGATCGTTGTTGATTGTCAGTCTATTCTGAACATGAGCCTAGCCGTTCCAATGTTTTCAACTATTGTCAAGGCATCTGCTGCCCACAAGCCAGAAATAATGGGACCCACTCGCTGGTCTCCACCGAACCCTAAACATTTGAGGTCCTCGCACGGGAAGGGCAACACTGCATTGATCCACTCCTCCACTTTTTCCACTCTTTTTTTTTCTTACAGTATCCACATTTTGTTTTCAAAGAGCAGAGACGAGCGAATTTTTTTCCCTCTGCATGCAGGAGGGCTGGGCTAGAAGGACCCACAGAAGAACGCGTGCCGTCTTGCCTTACATCGTTTTCTTTCATTCGAGTTTCCGGTCCACGCCTGGTCCTTATTTTTCCCTAATTGTAACCTTACAGCAGATTACAAAGCTAAACGCTTCATTGAACGGTTTTCATCGAATGCAACCCTTTCGAACAGACACACCAACCATTTAACGAAAAGGGACAAGAAAAATTTAAGATTGAGGGTGTCTGTACTTGGGATGTCACACAAAGAGTTACGAGAGGAGGATCCAGGAAGACGTCTAATTTCTAAACGAGTGAGGCTGCTTACTGTTGACATATACCGACCGACCGCAGCAGCAGCGCAATTCATATTCAGGATATTGGCCAGGCATTCCTGTTGAATTTTCTGCGTTGTGGTGGGGTTTTGGTCACCTCCTGATTCAGATTCGTTGCCAGCATTGTCCCTTACCATCAAATGAACGTTCTACAAGGAAAATTCGAAAATAGAGTCATGGATTCATGACATGACATCGAGAGGGAAAGTAAAAGTCCGATCCCAATCCCCTTTTTCTCGACGGTCGTATTTAGCACAGTGCGAATACGGAGAAACAATACATGATCGGGTTGACGTTGCCGGCTTAACTGCGGCAATTCTCGTGCTTGTCCTTCTACGGTAATTACTCGGGATGGCAATGGAAATAAAAAAAATACGAATATATTAAAAAAAAAAAAAAGGTCACCGTTTGAGGCTGGCAGAAATGATTTGGATATCCCGACATTTGACTTACTTGACTCGAGTACAAGTGAATATCAATCAGGGCTTTGTCAAAAAAATTTTCAATGCAAGGAGAGGGAACGTACATCACAGGAGAGCAGCCAGGGAGAGAGCTCGAGCCTCCTCTGCTTTCCCCCTCGTGTCCGACTCGCCTCTACCTTCTTTCAAGTTCCCGATCATTCTCCCATGTTTTGTCTGAACTTTCTTACCCGCGAGCTCGCACAACCCCGAGCGCGACCAATTCTGCGGAACCGAAGGGTAATTTTGTTCTTCTTACTGGATGCGTTATCCTGAAGGAGGAATTTTTTGAGCCTGCTAAGCATACTAAAGTTGGTTATGGTTATCCCTCGTGTTCCAACATTCAACCCCCTCCCCTTCGCTAGGCACGTTCCGTCGTTACATGCATTGTTATGCTTCTTTTATTTTTGCCTTGTTGCTTTGACCTTGCTCATTCTTGGTCAAATTTGCTTTTCGAAAGGATCTCCCCTTCGGATTGTAATCGGCAATCAAGTCCATCACTCGGGTATCTCGAGCCGTAGTGTCTGCGTGATAAAAAAAAATTTTTTTTTTTTTTCTTTGGTCGCCTCTCGGACTCTCAGGCCTCTCAATTTTCCCCCAAGCGCCTGCAGGCGAGTTTTACAGCTGCGACTGGGATTGGGCGGATTTGGCGGTCTCAACTTTAAACGCATGTGAAACCGAAGCCTAGTTTTTTTGAACAATCACAAACCGGACGAACATTTTTTTTAAAGGTGTGCATACGGTTACAATTTTCAATTCATATCCAAGATATTCGTCACATATTCGCAATTTTTTATATTGTTAAAGCTTGGACGCTATTCTAAATCTTCCTTAGCTTCAAAATATATATTTGAATTTCATAATGTATAGACCGCTTAAGACGGCACGCCGCATGGACTGCATATCGTTTTGAACTTGTACCGGTACCGCTTCGAAACCGTTTTCACGACTGTGATCGAACCTTTGTCGACATGATACATCCTTTAAACTAAAATGCTGCAAAATATAGATCTTGGGGGGTTCTAGCTCTTTTTACCCCGCGATTTTCAGGGACCGGCATGCGTGACCACGTACATGAGTATCTTTTGTTGGTAAGCATCCACGGGAAGAACAGGTCAAGTGGCTTGAAGATATGCTGGAACGGTGCGTGAAATCCAAGACAAAATACCTCAAGAAAGTGTGGTTTTTTTTGGTTCGAAGAGCTGCAGCTATTCCGTCTTTCGAGACAGTTACCGCTATTGTCCTGCATTAGCTTAACTTTTAGTGAAGCTCTTCCTGCAACGTGAATTAGTGTGTGGCGCTTTTTGCAATATAAAAACTGTATTTTGTCGTGTGCACAGACCTGGTCGATTCTCACATGAAGAATTGAGGCTCTCACATCTTTTGGTTTTTCATGGTGTCCTGGGGTTTTCCCTCCAACATTTGGGCTGGAAAGCTCGGCTATGGATTTTTTAGCTAGCGAGAAATAGTAAAAAAAGCTTGAATATCACGAGTGGGAAGGGTTATCAGTTGCAACCTTCCGTCCTTGAACTCTCGCCCCCCAGGTGGTAAAAATGCCACTTTTACTGCAAGCCACCAAGCTGCTTGCCAGCCGTTCGATTCCGTGATTACTATTGTTGAAGCTCAAATTCAATCCCTGGTTTTCTTTTGTTACCTTTAAAGTTTCTGTGATTTGATATGCAGCTGTTGCATGGAATCGAAATGGTCTAAGCTCAATGAGGCTTGACCTTGGGAGGATACCCTCCGCATTTTTTTTGCCCTCGTGGAGATACAGCTGAAATGATGAGGGGTATTGTGGAGACCCCGGATTTCCCTTTCTCGCACGACCGAGGGTTTCGAAAAAGATTAGAGGAAAGAGTAAAATCTGGAGATGGGTGGGTCATTTGATATCTGGAGATGGCCTGTCCTTGTCTGCTCACGAAAACGAAAAGGATGGATGACAAGATGCAAACACGAGTCTTGGGGTAGGGGTCTATACCGGCAGTTGCAGTTGAAAAAACTCCATCTTGCATGTATGATATGAGATGAACATGATATCGAATCCAGGATTAACGTTAACGGGGGGCTTTTTTTTTTTACAACGGGTTGACGGTTAACGGGGGCTGGGAGGCTAAAGATCATGTTGAGATCGAGCAACTACAAGCAGGTGATATTGTGATTAAGACTTTTGCACCTGCATCAAGGCCCTTCGAATCTTAGACATAATTTATATTAAGATCCAAGTTATGAGATGGCAATCGGATAAACGAACGGCGTAATCCACATCCCGTACGAGACCAAAACCGCGGATTTAAAGGGTATCGAGAATCTGTTGGGGACGAGCATCTGTGGAAATGCTGGTATCCCGTCGGCCACGCTGCAGCGAGAGGTGCTCACCGTCGAGTCAGTGTGAACGTAGATACGAACACTGCAGCTTATCACATGATAAACCCCGTGAGCAGAATATTCAACCTCTTGGAGATTTTCATGTGAGGTTCCTGTCGTCCGAGACTAAACTAAGAAAGAAAAACTTCATCCCGTTAGTGACTCTCCTCGTGGTCTTTCTTTTCTTTTGGTCAATGATTACCTATTCATCTTGATACGTCTTCGCCTTGAGTTTTCCACTTGATAATTCTGAATGTAGACGGAATCCTTTGAAAGTGAAAGCGGGGTAGCTTTGATGTAGGATCACCGAATTCGAGGTGAAAGGAACTCGAGGCATATTGGAGAATGACTGTGAGGATCAGATGGCAGTAGATGTAGAGGTAGGACTTGCTCGTGGAAGAATGGGAGAAGGCCTGGGGGAAGGGAACAACGGGGATTGAAGGAAATGCCTAGGTACGTAGAGGCTCACGTTTACCATATGCTACTCTTCGCTCCTCTTTAGTATCGACACTGGTGTCATCTTTGATATGGTCTACACTGTGAAGAAACTCCTATGTTCTAACCTTTTCGTTTCCATGCTAGTATACTAATTTTCATAATTATCGTAACAAACGTTAACAAAATACAACAATAGATCTCCAAGATGATCTTCAACTCCTCGCCATGCTTCTTGTTCCCAATCAAACATAAACGCCTTCTATGCTATCTATTTTACATTTTAAAACGTAAAGGTTGTGTAAGAAAGATATCCATAAACAAAAAAGAATCCGCTCGCTCGCTGAACCAAAGTAAATTCTATATAGACGCTAAATCTCGAAATTAGGGTCGTCGTTGCTTCGTGATGTAGCGTTCACAGAGCCAACATCTTCCCATTACTTTGCATGTTCTACAATTTCTTGGAACAAGTCGTCCGTAAGTTGTGGTATCAACTCCATGACCGAAGTAACCACCTCACGAGCCTTTAGAGGTGGGAAGTGACGAAGCAGCTTCATGGGGCTGTATTCTGTCTGTTAGCACTGCATTTCATACATTTGAATACCCGGGATAGTGTTCGTACCTCTGCATCTCCATCAGTTCATCTTTCATCATCAGTACTTGGGCGACGACGCAGATAATGTTCAGGTACGGGCCATAGGCGATCAAGAAATCCCAAAGGATGCAGACTTCAGGCAGCGGCGGCGTACAAGCTGAGAAGGTCATCACGGCTGTTCAATTCCATTAGTACTTTCCCATTCACTGACCCAATAGAGGTAGAGAGGTAGGTCTGCACTTACAAGGAAAAGCGTAGAGCTTTGCCAGTAACCCCTTCCCTTCCAAGAACCGGAATAACTCTTCATCGACAGCCTCTAATACAGAATCTACCAGCTTGAGTCCCCTATGCACCCCATCCAGAGTCGGTCGGGTATATGCAGGACACTGTTGTACTAAGAATGCCTGGAAGAGAGCAAATGCTTCATGTTCACTCCTCGAAGCGTACATAAACGGGGCAGCGATGACATTCATTCCTTGGACATAATGGGTAGAATCCTTGGACCTTGTCGCCTGCTCCCGGGAAATGACATAGCTGTTGAGCAGCCTTGTCAATGAAGCTTCCGTGACTTTACGATGGAACAAAGGGTCCGTAGCCAGTGTTCGGAAGGTGTCATCACGAATTTTAGAATACGATTGGGAGGGGCCTTTGTGAACTAGTTTTAGGTAATGGGAAGCAGATAAAGGTTCAACGCCGAGGAGGATGGACCATATGTAGATTCGAAGAGAAGACTATTTGGAGATTTCAATTGTTAGCGGTACTGTCCTTAGATCTAAGGGAGGTTTAAGCGTAATCCTACCATGCCATCAGGGTCGGCGGGTACACCCTCTGTTAACACCAGGTACCGTAGCTCCTTCAACGCTTGGGATATATCCGCTGGTTCGCGACTTAGCAGAACAGCAATCGGATGGCTTGACCCATGTTGGCTAGCGTTCGACATGTTGCTCCATGGTGTAATGTTTGTTGCTCTGCTGCTGGCAGAGGTTTGAGAGGACAAGCGGTCCAGCCCGGGCCTTGAAGAACCGGTGCTTTCTCGGGACCTTGTTGTAGCGTAGCCGCTGGATACCTGGGAAGACCGATTTCGTGGGAGTGGTGACGTTGAGGGCATTGCAGGAGAGCTTAGAGTGACCAGGGCCAGCTGGCGTTTGCGGACTTAAAGGGGTCGAACGGGAGTTAAGTTGTCGGCGAGTATACGGGAACCCGAGTTTTGAAAATGTTGGTATATATATATATTCCAAGGTACCTGAGGTATCGGAAAGTACTTTCGAAGCAGGATCTTATGGTATCCGGGTAATATGCAGGAGTGATCGTTAAAGGAGATGATGCTCTTTGTTGGGCTGGTCGGAGCTTTGTGGTTTTACTTGGGAAGTGGGTCGGCTGAGAAGAGCGCAAGCGAAAAAAAAAAAAAAAAAAAAAAAAAAAAAAAAAAAAAAAAAAAAAAAAAAAAAAAAAAAAAAAAAAAAAAAATTTTTTTTTTTTTTTTTTTTTTTTTTTTTTTTTTTTTTTTTTTTTTTTTTTTTTTTTTTTTTTTTTTTTTTTTTTTTTTTTTTTTTTTTTTTTTTTTTTTTTTTTTTTTTTTTTTTTTTTTTTTTTTTTTTTTTTTTTTTTTTTTTTTTTTTTTTTTTTTTTTTTTTTTTTTTTTTTTTTTTTTTTTTTTTTTTTTTTTTTTTTTTTTTTTTTTTTTTTTTTTTTTTTTTTTTTTTTTTTTTTTTTTTTTTTTTTTTTTTTTTTTTTTTTTTTTTTTTTTTTTTTTTTTTTTTTTTTTTTTTTTTTTTTTTTTTTTTTTTTTTTTTTTTTTTTTTTTTTAAAAAAAAAAAAAAAAAAAAAAAAAAAAAAAAAAAAAAAAAAAAAAAAAAAAAAAAAAAAAAAAAAAAAAAAAAAAAAAAAAAAAAAAAAAAAAAAAAAAAAAAAAAAAAAAAAAAAAAAAAAAAAAAAAAAAAAAAAAAAAAAAAAAAAAAAAAAAAAAAAAAAAAAAAAACTCTTCTCTTTTCTTCTTTTTCGCTGCTGTTCTCTTGTTGCTTCCATTTTCGGCTGGCCCAGCCATTCCTTTGACTAAACTTAGTACCTTTCAACTCATCTTTGAACAAACATTGTCAAACTTCTCCTCCATCGCCACCTTCAAATCGTCTGAAGCTCAAGACCTGTGCCCTCTGTCCACGAAATATTCGATAATATCGGCTTTTTGTAGTACTTACCGAATGATTCGGAGATAGAAACCATCGGCTTCCATCTTCGCGCCAATTACCAGCCAAACTCCCGCGTGATGACCACACGATAAACACCCGCCCGCACATAACTCGATTGAACTCCACGTGAGGAATGATAAAAATGCCCTCCGCACCCCTCCGCACCCCTCTCTCCACAAATCCAAACCTAGCAAACCACACCATGGGCGCCCTCGGAGCATCCACCGCCTCCCCTTCTACTCCCTCCTCCGCCTCATACCAACAGTACGAACTCCTTCGCCGTCAACTTCGCGATCTCATCGCTAAGAAGAAGAACTCCGATAAAGTCCTCGAAACCCTCGAAGACCACATCTTCAAATACGAGACTACGTACCTGGAGGAGACGCAGAATGGGAATATTGTTCGCGGATTTGATAATTACATCAAGGGTACCGCCCCCAGGAGACGAGCAAACATTACCGACCAGGATAGGATATTCTCCAGCAGTAGTTACAGCTACATGAAGAGTAAAGAGGAGGGAAGTAACGGCGGAACCCCATCCGGCAGTGTACCCCCTGAGTCGGCCACCTCTGCGTCGACCCCAAGTTTCCCAAAAGGAGGTAGTGGTGCAATGCTGAAAAAGTCGGCAAGTGCGTTAAAGAAGAAGAGAAAGGGTGGTGCTGCGGATGATGAATCGGAGAGCCACTCGGAGGTCGATACACCAGGTCCCAAGAGGGTTAGGATATCGTTCTCTGGTCAGAACGGCGATAAGTAGAGTCTATCGTGGAGAGCTGACTTGAATGACTATGGTGACGACGGCGACGACGATGAGGTGTGGGGAGATTGATTGGCTGTGATTTCCGGATGGTGAGGGCGTCGGCGTTTTCCCGCTTTGTTTACGAATGCTAGGTAGAAAAAAAAGATCTCAGCTGTAGACATGACCGCGACAGCCATCCTGTTACAATATAGTGTACATGTACAACCCTCCTCTTCCTTTTCTTGATTGAGTTTTTTGAGGTTCTCTGGGGGATAACGGCGTTTTGGTGGCTTATTGCTTGTTTGTAACTTATATCATTGTATTTACTATATCCACAAATAAAGCTGCAAAAATGCTAGTCTTGTCTATAATATCCGATGACATGCTCCTCCTTGCACAGTGCTGCACAGATATACACAATCGGTAGGTATCCTAAAACGCTCAAACTATCATACATTCAGCTTCTACTTCGTCTTCCCTTGATCTAATGCAGAACACAACTCCGTCTCCACCCCCACTCCCGTCAAAACATCAATCCAAACCCTTTGCGTATCGCTCAACCTATCATTCTCCGACTTGACCTCCACAAACTTTGCTTTCTTCTTGTCGTGGTCCCACAGGAACAGATCCGGCATCCCGCTGTTCCTCTGTTGATACTCCTGACACAGAACTTTACAAATCACGCTGAGAGCCTCCCCGCCGAGACACTCAATCACCTCGCATATTTCTCCAATTTCGAATCTCCAGTCGAGGCCGATGACGCAGGTTTGTCGTTCGACTTCTCTTTTCCAGACGTCTTTGACGATTCTAACCCCTTCGCCGTTGGAGATCTCGACGAGACGGTGATTGATTTCGCTCATTCGGCAGACGTAGAAGGAGTCAGTGTGAAGATCCAATGGGCAGGTTTGGAACTCCGTCTGGAAGATATTTGGCAGCGGGAGGAAGAGAATATCGAACATTAGATACGCAAATATGGTCTTGATAATCCCGCCTTCGCAGTGGAAGCCTTTCCAACCTTCAGTTCGATAGCGTTCTAGACACATTTCTTCCACGCTGCCTTCTTCGCCAGAGTCTAGCTTCCAGATTGTTTTCTGACCTGGCTTGGGAGTCCCTTCGGCTTGGATTCGGATCCCCATTATGGTTCTAGAGGTGGGCTTGCGAAGCGTCCAGACCCAGACATGCTGTTCCCGTTTGACAACATTGAGCTTCTTTTCAAGCTTCGTGATTCGTTTTTGAAGGTCGTAGTGGTATATAATATGAGTATCGGGGTCTTGCAGACCTTTCTCGCAGGTGTTTAGCGCAGTCCTTAACCAGGTTTTCTTGCTGGTGTTGGACGCAGCGTCGTGGAAATAGTGCTCTTCAATAAGAGCTAGTCGTTGGTACCATGCACCTCTTCGAGAGGGATGGAATAGTCGTTGTGATAGCAATGCTAACAATATCTTCCGCTCTCTTTCGTAGTCCTTGTAGCGGGAGATTGCATACACACCCTTGTGGACTATCCGTGTGTATACCCATGCGGCGTTAAACCGGCGTAGATAGATCTCTTCAACGTCAGTCTTCTTCTTTCCCTCTTCGCAAAGATGCTCCCAGCGACTGTATATAGATTCCATGATGTCAATGACTCTCTGCAGATCTTCTTTCGATGGTACACCATTTTCTAGAATGTTGTCCACGTCATTCTGCAGCCTTATGGCAAGCTCGAAGTCTACCAAGGCCTCCCTAGTTGGAAATATGTTTGCTGTCCGGCACACAACATACGCCGGAAAGTTGCGTTTCATGATCCGAGCAAGGATCAGTGTCGTCAACGACTTCTCAGTCCATTCGGTAGATCTGTAGAAAACGAGGTGGACACGGTTGAACAGCGTCGATACCGATTCGGTCAGACGAATGCAAGGCCCTGTTATAGCCAACATTTTATCGACGACTTCTTTCGACCTTATCGATCCGTATCTGCTCTGTCCATTGGAGCCGACCATCAATTGGCCTTGGATGTTCAAACTCCCCTGGCTTGTACAGCTTCTCCGTAATGCAGCTATCAATTGCATCTTATTCCCACCAGCAACCTTGGCCTCTTTCGTGATCGTTTTCAGCTCCTCCACCGTCAACATGTTCGCCGCATCGTCTATACTCGCAATCTCCGAGTCGCTTTCTGCAAATCCGATCTCTGGCGATTGTAGAGTCGCACAGGCGGTCGGCATATCCTTAATATCGTAGAAATACCCCAACTTGCCCACCCGAAACCAGGCATTAGTTTTCCGAAGGAAGAGGCGAACATACCTGAATCGCCGACGTCCACATATTAACACTCTACTCTTTTTTCTAATACTTCAAGAATACTCGTAGGGAACTAGAAAAACATACAGATATTTCGCTTCATAATCCAAATCTCTATATTTTCTGAATATCTCATGTTCAGCTTCGTCAAATAGGTAACTCTCGTCCTCGAGGACGGTATCTAGCGCTAGATTGAAGGCATCGACGTATAGACTAGACCTACGAGGTCCAGTGGTTTCCTCACGGGTGATGGCTTCATGATCAGTCAATGGTGGGAGTGAGGATTCGAGTCCGCTGAATTCATCGTCGTCTATGATCGGTTCAAGCGGCGGCTCGTCGTTGGAGCTGGTTGTTGCGGGGAGTGGAGGCCGCGAGACCAAGATGGAGGAAGAGCTTGAAGCTTCTAAAGTGGCACTGTCCGGTATACCAACAGGAAACACTCGAGGTCTCTTGGAGTCCCGTTTCGACGGGGAAGATGGAGGAGTTGCGGATTCCGTAGGATTAGCTTTTCGCACTGACATTTTGAGCTTGCATGTGTAGTAGACGGGCTACACAGCAGGTAAACCGCTTCGCTCAACAAAACGGGTTCATGGTAAGATTTAATATCACTATCGTCGTAAGGAAACTGATCGTACGAGACGGTTTCTCTTGGGAATTTCAATATTTCACGGGGTGGCTAGCTTTGATTTACATACGCTGCTCCAGACAAGGTTCCCTTTTGAAACCAATGAGAGACACGAAGTTTTGTTTTTGTCGACGCGTCGGAGAAGAAAAAGAAGGCTGCGCCGTTGTGACACACAGCCAAAAGTGCAACGCCGACAACGCAAAGCATGCATGCATGCAGAAGCAGGGCGACAGAAGTGGCTGTAGTGCACCCTGAAGCCTTGTCTAGTTGGCCAAAATTCTAGCTTCCTATTTGGCCGCCTACTATACATTCTCGTCTACAAGTGGCAAATTGGTCAAGAATTCTTATCTAAAGAGTTATCAAGTTCGGTTAAATAGAGTTGCATAATGTTGTTATGAACCCTGGGTAAATGCTTGTAGCCATGCTTAGCTAGCTCATTGAGGGTTCAGCCTTCTAATAAGCTTGTAGCGGTATATAGGACCGCGTTTAATGTAGTTATCTTTTCGGTGACTCCTAATATATAATAAAGGACAACCGTGCTATTCACCAAATGAATAAAAATAAGGAAACCTAGATTTATGCAAACTACATTCCCGATACCAAAAGCCGACATGAATTTAGAAGCATTTAACAGGGACATCAGCCCACCCAATATTAAGACAAATGGTCAGGGCGGTTGGGAGGGGTTAAGGTAGGACTTCGAATTTATAAAGACTAATTATGCGAATACTAAGTTAGCACCTTAGCACAGATGCTGACAGCTCAGAAAAGTGGAAGAAATCCGTGTCCTCATATATTTTAGCGGTGGAGAGCAAATTGGGTTGGAAGCCGGACGACGTCGACTTCGCGCTCGATGGTGTGCTGGAGGACCTGGAGCAGAGTGCTGATCCTCGAGTTCAACTGTTTTACGGGAATATTGTGCATCACTACCAAATTGCAGATTTACTAGACTTGAAATACAGCAAATTTGGTCTAGGGTTTCTTATATATTTTTTCGGATTTATGATCAAGGCAAGTCCCCATTTCGTCACCCTGCTACCTGCAGTTTTGATATATATCGATACTCATGAGACTGTTATTTCCCCCCCCCCCCCCCC
>LDUD01000103.1:526923-631231 GCA_012184295.1 Dactylella cylindrospora
CCTTTTTGATTGGTTAATTGTCTTGGATATCCGCCGTAGAGCAAGATTAAGATCGATAATTGAATGTTTGGGACAGCACCAGGGTCAACTTTTATGCTAACAATTCCTTGGCTATCAGCATCTGAGCACAATTGATCGACTTGACCCAGACTGGAAAGAGGAATTAGTGGAAATACGCTTAGTCGATTTGTTTATCAACATTTTTCATTCTGCAGTTACCACATCCTTGAAAAAAGTGCGAGAATGCTGTCTGGCAGAGCAGTATCCTGATTTTCCAGGAACAAGTTATGTGGATATTGTCCTTGGGGCTATATCTCCTATGCATCTCGCGCTTCTGGATTTATCGGTGATTATCGTTCAAGAAGCTGAAGCCTCTTTGTAAGTATTAATATCGTGTAGAGACATAGTTGAACTTTTACTATGCATAGCATTTGCCTTATATTATTGCGGATGGAACTAAAACTAGTGGAATAATAGCATCTTCAAGATAACCCCAAGTAACTATCTGGACATCGGAAAAGCTAGAGCCTCACTTACGCTTTATGCTAAAGACTTTATACTTGAGCTAAGGCGGATCGAGAGGGATAAAACCAACGCTTCTGCCACAGGGCCTCCTCAGAGTTCAGGTGAACACCGGAACCAAACACTAGCCGGAACCAGCTCTTTTCACACCAGAGGCAAATATATCTCTGAGAAATTGGTAGGGATTATCGAAAAATGGATAAGAGATAATCCCGAACGGCAAAAGGAAATTGCCACGATATTTAAGCCGATGGTGCTCGATTACAGATGCAGGAGTTTCCCAGGGATAAGTATGAGATCTTTGGCCTTTGCTCGAGAGCTCTGGACGCAGTATCTGTACCTGCAAGCATGGCTGTCGGTTGAGAGGGAGGGTTCTACGAAGCATAAGGCTATTTCTGGGGCTACCGATAATGTCATAAATTTACCGCCTTTGGAGATTGTTCACCAATTTATCCTGGCCGAATGCCGCATAGATGTGGCTACTGTGCAATATCTGGGAGGTTACGCTTTCGAAACAGAACGGTTATCTCTTACCACCAAACGGGGAGGGAATGGCTATGTAAGTTGCCCAGTATATTTTTGCTTAGGTCTAGCCCTCGAAGTCGCATCTGAGGGGGTATTAATTGCTCATGATAGCAGAGGACTAGAGCCGCTTCAGATAGGCATGATTCTTGGGAATACCTTGTCGATTCACAGATGGAAATGTCGGGTATAAGGAGGCACTCTCTCGAAACCTACGTTGCCCGCAAGATGCCTGGTTTGCTTCGAGACCAGGTCCATTTTTTAGTATGTTTAACACCTACTATCGTTCCGTTTGGATATTAGTGTATATTATATTCTCAAGCCTGGAAAATACAGATTGGTTAACACCATGGCATTCCACCGTAGAGCGTGGGCAACGAAAAATACCGGGGTAATCTACACTCTAGGATTCTACCTGCCTGTATTGACCGCATTTATCTAACTTTCTTGAGTCAGGTGAGATTTGTTTCTTAACTTACGTAAAGGAGTTTAATATGTGATGAACTAAACTTCTTTACAGCTGTCCCTTGCGAGCATTCTCCTCGCGGTTGGTATGTTCCCACCGACGTCGAGAACGTCTTAAACTAATATTCCAAGGGGCGAGAACCGTCTGACAAACTACTAATTCTAGGTTCAACCGTACAAAGTCTTTCTGGTCCGGTTGCCACATTGCTCGTGATATTTGTGACCCTTGTGAAAGCGTATTCGGAGTACACGACCCTCTCCCTGAACATGAGAGATCTAGTGGGATATTTGTACCTACAGACCCCCTTGCACCGTTTCACAGATGTACAGCTCTCCTCTACCAAAAAACCTGGTAAAAAGAAAAGACTTCTTAAAATCTTATGGAAAAGCTTTTGGGGGCAGAGATATCTCTACGAAGAGCACTACGCCCGGTTTAAGGAAACTAAATACCACTTTAGTTTTCTAGGTGGAGACTTAGGCTTGGGGAAGGGCGAGATCAAATCCGCATCTGCTGCTGTGAACACTTCAGGCTCTGCCCACGGCTCGAGTACTACTGGTTCCGTAACGCCTCAACTATCCCCAAGCTACAGCAACGCCTCTTCCTCATCTTCAAGCAAGGGGTCGGCTTCCCCAGTATCCAGCGCACCCATCGGTCAATCCAGTCAAATAACTGCCACCACGGCGCAGGACTCGCCGCCGCCGCAGCCTTCAAGCCCACCGGGAAAGGTTGACATATGCCACCCGCCCACGAAATGGACATTCCCTCGTGGGGTGAAATTGTGGACTGAAACTTTCATCAACGACAAGATGGTGGACCAAACTTTGTTTCGGAACATTCACGGTTTATGCTTTGAAAATCAGGGTTGGTTGAGCCGAATCCTCCAAGCCTTGAACATAATTGAAATCTCCCTTGTCGTACCGGCGGAGGTGAGCATCTCCCATATCTTTTCATAGCCAGAAAAGCCCACCTTCTCTAATACTTTCTCACACCATGCGGTTTAGTACAAACCCTTCGAAGATACCCACGTTTGGTGCATCGAAAACCAAGAAAACATGAAATCGGACACAACCTCAAGAATGGAACGTCAATTCTTCGACGTAAACTGCCAACAAGCTCTCGCCTACTGGATTCGCAACCCTCACAAAGCGAAAGCGTATCCTTATATGGCCGAAGATATTCATCGCTGCTTCTCGCGGGGCGACAGCAAGCATCGACCACCGGATTATGGTGTCGGTTTGCTGCTCGTCCTGGCGTTGAAGAAGGAGTTGTACTTTTCTTACAGTTTTATGGTTGTGGTGTTTGGGTTGACAGTTGGGGCGGTTTTGGGGCCGGTTACGGGGTTTGGGGATTCGTTTACCGTGGCGGCGTATATTGTGGCTTCGGGAACTTTGCTGTTCGCTGCAGCGATCGGGACGGCTCAGAATTTTAATCTGAGATAACGATAAGGGAAAATGTGTAAGGAAATTTTGGGATGAATTAGGTGGTCTACATGATTATGTAAAGCGAATTCCATATACTGATATTATTCAATTTTTTTGCTCGCTGTGTTAATGGGGTCTAGCCCGATATATGTATAGTTACACTCGAATGAATACAATTTACGCGAGAACAAGCCATTGATTATTTTAATAGGGACAAAATAAAGGATTCCGAAGGAATTCTAGAGAAAGGTTCTAATTCAAACTTATGTTTAGACTGAGCATGCAGCTGGTATCCGTATTGTGACCACAGCCATATCAGCTTAATCGATAAATGAAATAGACCGACAAGAGTTAAGTTTCTGTTGGGGTTAACGGGTTTAATAGAGATCAATGGGCCGTATCTCGCGTCAGCTTCTGTATCATAAGTGACTCGAAATCGTTTACTCTTCATCTCCGATCTATAGAAAGTTGTTAGCATCGTCTGCTCACCAACAATATAAGAGAGCTACTACAGGGAAAGAAGAAGCTTACCTTTGGGGCAAGGTAGAATCTTAGATATCCGCCTTCCATTTTATACTCTACTAGCAGAGGAACCTCGTTCGACAGAGATAAGGTAACGGAACCCGAGAGGGAAGAAGCTTTGCAAAAGTTGACAAGGTACTTGAGCGAGAAAGTCAGATTGACCGGTTCTGTGAGATCAATCTTTGTAGACTTCGTGTCGTCTTCAACATTGGTGTGGGGGCGAAGGGTGACAGATCCATTGCCGATATCTCCGGAACACGCGAACTTGACGCCTTCCTTCGAGGCCTCAATGGAGACTGATTGGCAAGGTTTATGATCAGCGTTTCGTGGACAAATTAAACTCTAAACTCCACATGGATGGGTTACGCACCACTCTCACTCAACGCCGACAAATCTCTACAGATCCTCTGGAACTCAGCGGAGGGTAGCGTGATATTGGCAGCATAGTCAGTCTCCGGAATACCAAGATGCTCCTGATCGATATCCATCAGCTTGATGTCGTACTCGCTCATTCTGTCGGCGGCGGAGCTTTCGAACGTCAAGTTCAAGCTATCCGGCTGATCTTCAGCTTTGAGAGTGAGAATGTCTTCATTGGCGGCGGCACGGAGGACTTTCATCAAGCTGTTGAGGTTGATTCCAAGGGCGATGTTTCGGTCGCAGCGGTATGGGGAGAAACCTTCCGCGCGAAGATTCATGGAGACGAGTGCGACGTGGGAGTTGTCCATAGCTTGGAGCTGGATGCCGCCATCGTTGCAGTCGAAGTTGCAATCCTGGACTAAATCTTTTATGGCTTCAACGACCTGGGGTTGTATTATGTGGTGAGCTTTGGAACTAGAGAGATATGCGGGGAGGGTTATAAACCTTTTTCAAGATCTGAGCTTGTTCAAGACGTGCTTCTAACACTACAGGGGAAGATATTTGAGCTTTGGCTTCGATTTGTATTATGTGGATGAAGTTCAATGGAGCTTACTATTGGCGGTTTGTGGTGGTTTACTCGGGGTCTAGTCGAGTACCAATTGTTAGGAAGCTTCTCAGGAACCTTGTAGCAGCACACAGATACGTACAGGAAGATAGAGGTATAGGACTGCTTCGGGCTGATAGTCTATGAGTAGATGAAGGTAGAAGTGGGCTAGAAGATGAAAGAGAGCTTGGAAGGACGTGTCTCGTGATGAATAAAATCGAAGGGGATGGTAAGAAGAGCTTATCAGGGCTTTGTGGTAGTCATTGGCGGCGTTGGGGGGCTAACAACAATCAACGCCGCTTTGGCGAAAGGAGCTTGCAAAATTTGGTTGGTTGACAACAACGCGTCTTCCACCACGTTTGAGCTCTTCTCCTCGGTGGCCACCGCTAAAGTCGCGTTTGATATCAGGGCTCGCTACTTGATAGAACTAGCCCGAATTTGGTAGTGTGATTGAGGGCCAGGGTAGCTGCAGGCCAAGCGAGAGAAGACAGTCTAGGTCTGGTAGTACAGGCACTTCAAGATACCCGAGATTTCACCATGTTTGTAGTGATTGCGCTAGGAAAAGCTTATAAGAACATTGCAGGATATGATGCAGGCACAATTATTGCTGCTGGTATAAAATTTATAACGCTAGTGCTCAAATGGAGCGTAGGAAAATTGCTAATTTCTGGTCTGGTTGATGCAACCAAGACGGAGGGCAGCGTCCACCTGACTAGCTAATTTCTTCTATATTTACGATATGTAAAAGAGTGTATCTAGAAACGGAGGTGGCTGGGCTTGCTGGACACAAGGTTCCATTATCTTGGGTTCCAGTATCTAGGTGAAAATAGGGAAGGGGATTTAGGTGTATCAACTACAAATATGGGTTTCGAAGATTCCATAGGGTAAAAACATTGACAAGGAAGGGCAAAGATGTGTGAATGACAGGATTACAAAGGAACCTTATATATAAAATTAATCAAGAGATGGGGGGTTCTGCTGGTGCTAGTATATGTTACTTGGAAAAGAGTATCGAGAAAAGGATCAAGACGAAAAAGAAAAAGAAAAGAAAAAAAAGAGGGAAAGAGAAAGAGGGAAAGAAAGAAAGTGTAAATATTATCCACCGCTAAGGCCTCGCTCGCCAGATACACATCACTCAAAAACAGTAAACTTCTTTTAGGGGGCTCGGAAGATAAAAACAGGGTTCAAAGGGCTAAGAAGAACTCAGAAGTAGCATCGTAAATCGTATGCCTGGATAAAACAAATGAAAGCGAGAAGGAAATTGTTCGGAGAGTAGAAAATTCGAATAAAGGTAATGGAGGAAAGTAAAGGAAGGGGAATGAACTGCCATGACTACTATTCAAATCGACTAACATGTCTGCTTATGGCGAGTTATATGACAAGAAAAGAAGCGTGTTGACGAACGCAGAGAGTACCTAAGAACATGCTCACATAATGGTAGAGCTAAGAAGGAAAGAAAATTTGGACGTAAATGCGACATCACCACTTAATCATGCCGGATAAGAGTAATTTCCTTCACAAATAAAATTGATCCCACCGTTAGTCCTCACGATACGAAAAGGCTAAGTGAAGAACTGCATCATCTCTGAACCGTGACGAGTGCGGGTATTCCCCTGGGTCATACTCTTCGTCCCACCATGGACTACCATCGGGGCCACATCTTGGAAGTCTTCCAAACACGTGTTTCTTTCTTGGTAGCTCACGATCTTCAGCGGGGTCAGAGTTCGCCTCGGCATTAGTCGGAAGTATTCCGGGATCGGATTGTGAGTCGGGGTCGGTTGGGGTAATGGGTGGATCTTCAGTGTCCGAAGTTGAGGAACGGCCATTTGGAGTGCCAAGACCAAGTGTGCATGTTGCGGTTTGCGGACTCGTAGGGCCTAGGCCTGACGGATATAATTCGTCGAAGTCATCACGGTTCGTGTCCTCATCGAACTGAGAGTAAAAATGGTAGGTTGTGGTATATGTCCTGGGTAGTTTCGGACGCGGTGTAATGATCATCCGACATCTTTCGAAGAAAGTGTAAGAAGGAACATTATCGAAGTTTTCGTTCCGAACAAGTTTTTCGTTTCCGGTGTATTTGGCTTTAGGATCAGGTACGAACATGCGATTGTCAAATCGCTCAACGACGGTAGAGGGGAACATAAAGTCATTGTTGACACCTTCGAGACGGGCATAGAATTCGCTGCGTTGTTTTTTTAAAGCTTTATTTGGTGATAATTTTTTTGAAAAGCGCTTTATCAATCGGATAAACCTGCGTTTCCACGAGGTCTTTGGGAGGGGCCCTTGGGGTATGGCTGAGGGTATGGCTGGTGCGACCTGTGGAGAATCGGAGCCTCTCTATTGCTCCATGTTGGAGGTCAACTGCGCCACACGAGCCTTAATGCGGGCGACGCGGGACTCAATGGCTAAAAGTTGTTAGTAATCAATTGAAGCATTCCAAAATTAAGGCATTCAACTTACATTCTTCTCCTTCAGATGGGGGAGGGGGGTTGTGTGCTCCTCGCGATTGCTCTGCCGTAGCTGCTTGGTTGGCCTTTGCTCTTGCCGCAGCGTTTGCTTTAATCTGTGCCCAACGGTCTTGGACGGGTTCAAGTGGCGGGGAAGAGGGAGATGCGGGTTGGGCCGCGGATGTTGCAGCTGGTTGTGGAACAGGCTCATCAGCCTTCTCGCTAGGAGGGGAGATGTCGTATCGATTGTCAGCCGTCGAGATATCGGGGATATGTTCGCGAGATGCCGCGAGTTTTGAAGAGGAATGGTTAGGGCGAATGGGAGGGGGCTCAGGGGAGTCTTCTGGGACGAATGCCGGGAGGTCAAGAGGTCCTTGATCGAATCGTGAGAACTCCTTTTTAGCAGTGGCTTCTTCAACTATGGAAGGAGCTGGGGTTGTCTCTCGAGTAGCAATAGGCTTAGGGGTTGCCGGTGGAGACTGACGAAGAGCTTGAGCGGGCTCGAACGTTGGTTCAGCAACACTGGCCTCAGGAACACTGTTACCGTTAGTAAAGGTTGGCTTGCCGCGCAAGGATGGACGCCTCTCCGACTTGGGATCAGGGACGGTAAGGTTCCTAGGAGGCGCCTGAACAGATGCTCTGCGGTTCCCTGCTTTGCCGCCTCCAAAAAGCTTGCGAAGCTTGCTGACTTTTTTGCTGGCCTCTCCGTCCTCTGGCTCCGGACTTAAAGCCCTCTCTGAAGTGTCTGTACGCGAAACAACTTTAGCCAGAGGAGCAGGTGGTTCATGATGCTCCGGTTCGACTGGGACCGGCGGTTGAGGTTTGGGTGAGACAATATCCAAGGATGCTTGAGAAACTAATTCTTCCTGGACTAACGGTTTCGCCGGTTCTTGTGGCAACAGGGCCGGCTTTGGCGACGGGATCACCAAGTTTTGAGAAGGCGGCGGAGATTCCCGACGGACAGGGGTCCTTGAAGGAGTTGGATTATACGAATGTATATCCCCATTCTCAGCCGGTGCTGGTGGAAGAGTCTTCTGGGAAGCATTTATCGATGTCATTGAGGTAGCTCCAGCGAGGTAAGCTTCCCTGATCGCAGCTTTGTCATAATTCTTCGCCCAAGTCATTGCTGGGGATGCTTCCTTCATGATTGTAGGCTGAAGGGTCATAATGCTTGCATTCGTCATGACTTTCTCGGCTGGTCTGTCGGGTGGGTTCGGTCTTGGACGAGCGACTGACAAGTCGTGTCGCTGACGGAGGGTTGCCGCTGTATTTCTTATGTTGGCTTGCTGCTCCGGAGAAATCGTCAACGGCTTTTTAGATAGAGATGGTGCTGACAGCCCATTAGACCGTTGTTCCGGGGCTGGTTCTTTCTTATCGACAGACCGCCTTCTCACCAATTTCCCCCTCATAGTCCTCTTCTTATCCTTCTTGGAAGCAAGGAAGATCTCGTCATCGTTGGCCTTCTTGAGCGCACCCTTCACTTTCTCTTCGATGATAACCCACTTGATCCCGCGAATATTAGTGTCGAACATTGCGCATCTGCCGAAAACCGCCTTTCGAGCGGCAGTTTCTTCAGGGGCCAAGCTCGTGATCCAGACCATCCAGAAGGCATCATCGAGCATAAGCGTTGTAATGCTGGCCAATTCACCGGGCTCGAGATGAATTTCATCCGGGCGTCGGTTCGACTGAACACTACGAGCTCTACCAGTTTCAATAGCTGGGAGCAATTTATCAGGGGAAAGTAGCATTGGTGGTGGCGACCGCGCTTCTGTGGTAGCCTCACTGAAACCGGACGCCATAAAATCAGCCCAAGAGGGAGTGGTAGGCCGGGCAAGGTCGATGGGTTTTTGCTTCTGGATGGGCTTGTTTAATACTTCTCGCCTCTTTCTGAACGACTGAGTTGATGTTGTTCCGAAGATGCTATCTTCATCACCAGATGTTTCTTCATCATCGAGCAATGAGAAGCCAAGATCTTGAAAGCGAGTCCAAGATTGATCACCTAGACCTGCCGCAGCACCTGGCTTCTGCGACTGATTGCTTGCAGAGATACATTTCAGAATACGTTTCGACTCATCCGTAAGAGCTTGAAAAGGGTCTTCGTATTCCGAGAATTCTTGCAAAGCGGGATGCTCGTCTGTGAAATCGAAATTTTGAGTACGCCTAAGGAGGGCTTGAGGAGTTGGGGAGACCGTATCAACAGTCATTATGATTCGACTAGTAGGCTCACGGAGGAATAATGAAGCAGTAGGTGGATACTCCGTGTCGAAGAGGAGCTGTTGCAATGAGAGGGGTAGCACTGAAACGCCCGTTCCTTTGCCGCTTGGAGCCAGTGAACGCAGATACGCAAAAAACATGTGGCAAGTAGCCTCCGCGGCTCTGCGAGTGATAACAAGTTAGTTTTGGGGGTTCAAGGAATGTGTAACTAGGTAAATAGCTTACCGCATATACTGCTGATACCCGCCCTCAAATCCAAACCCAGTGTCGCTATGCTCAAACGCCCACCAACCGGCCATTCTCGAGACCTTCAATCCGGTCAACCCATTGTGCTTGGCATTGGCAGCAATAGCAGACAGTAGGTCGAAAAAATCAAAAATGATCGTCGATCGAGCTTCGGAGTCAACGCTCATGGGAATAAAAGTCGGGAAAGCATTCCGCGACATTTCAGAGTCTATCAATCATGTACGTTTTAGCATCGCTCTTGGGTCACTAGGGAGATAACATTTGAGCATATGCTTACCGGCCTCCCCAGTACGGAAGAGTTCATAAGTGTCCCAGGAGACAACGCCACCTGGCAACCTGGCCCAACACCACTTCACGACACTGCAAAGCGCCTGCGAAACAACCAAATTAGCTACTACTGATATACAATGATCCAGAGGTCAAACGTTTCCCTAACTCACATTGAGATCTGTCAGTTGCAGCTCCCGAGCTAGGCGATCTCCTCTCATCGGTCCCTGATAATCCAACTCCTTGCTGAAGTACTTGCGAACAACAGTTCTACCAGAACTTGGGTCTGTCGTTGGGCGAAATGGGAGAATAAAGAAAGGCGAGGTTAGACCTGCGAACAAATTCAACGATTTGATTAGCTAAAGTGAATCTCCGACTTTTTTGATAGGTTACGGGTTGCATACCTCGAGATTTGATTTCTATGACGCAAGCCTTGTGCAGTTCACATATCTCATCGGCCGAGATCTCACCTCTCTCCCACGGGTCCTGGTAAACAGGGGCCTTTGGGGCCTCGGCAGCTGGAGCGTCATTTTTTGACTTCTTCGGCTTACCAGGACTCGACTTGCCCCGAAGGGCTTTGAAAAATGACATCCTAAATAGACTCAACTTCGCGGTTGTAGTCGGGTAACGCGCGATTCGCGATTTGTGGGAGAATCCTTAGAAAGGTTAAGGAAGGACTTGTGTCGCGACCTTCAAGGCCGGATGGGTTTTGTGCCGATGAAAAGGAAGGGAAAGAATTGGTAAGATTTTCTAGAAAGAATGCAGCGGCGAAACGAAGATTCGATAAGAAAAACTCTTATCCTATAGAGATGAAAGGATTCAAAAGATTAGCAACAATTAGGAGTCGAGGTATTTAGACTGTGCGTTTTGCGTTTCCTGTCGCTGCAACGAGTTCCGTCGCAAACAGGGCCTAAAAGATTGCTGAATTCGGTTGTTGCAGCAGCTCCACACAGAGCGAAAAAAGCGAGACAAGGGGGTGTTGGAAAAAGGAACGCAACGGTGATGCAACTTACAATAATATTAATGTCGATTGACAGAGGGACGAAAACGTCTGTGGAAAAAAAAAAAAAAGAATTGAAGGGGGCAGAAGAGAAAGTAAGGATGAAGGTTGATGATAGATATGAATGGGTGTGGGGAGGAGAAGTTTAAGGGGGGATGGACGGACAAGGAATATAATTTTGTGTCTGGGTGAGAGGAAGCGCGAGCGAGGTGTGTGGGTTAGGAGCACCACCACGACGATTGAGAGAAGGAAGGGTGAGCGAGCAAGTGGATAGGCTAACTTGATGGTAATTTAGCGAAGAAGAAAAAAGAAGGCTCGGCCAGTTGGGTTAATCAACAAGGGAAAGAATCATCAAAAGTGGATTCGCTCTCTTTTTTTTTTTTGTTTTTTTTTTTTCTTTCCCGTCTATCTCATGATTTTTATTTTTGAGATGATGGTTGCTTAAAATGATTGAATTGGATAGGCGTGAGTGGAGAGAAGGATAAGGATGAAGTTGCGAAGAAGAAGATGATGATGAAGATGAAGAAGAAGAGAGCTTAGCGTTGCCTAGTTGGTGGTAGCGGTGGTGGTGGTGGTGGTGGTAGGCAAAACAGTAATATTAAAATTGCTTTATCCGTCGTATCAGAGTGCGCTCAACTCAACACCACTGATTCTTCTTGTATTCATCAGGGTTGGATCAAATTTCGCAATTAAACATTAAAATAGAAATCAAAGGAGGCAATAGGTACTCTTCAAAGGGAGAATGAATAATCGTCAGTTCTGCTGAGAAGAAGATGAGGAGGAGACCGGAGGAAAAGAGAATTGGCAGTGTGTCGGTAGACGCGACAAAGACCTGGGTCCTTAAAACAGATATATACCTTTTGGCCTCTTCTTCCTTTTCTTTTTTTTTTCTTCTTTTCTTTCCAGCAGGCAGGCACACGTCCGCCAGGAGGGATCAGTCCAAAACAAGAAAAGTCATTGGGGACAAGGGGCAGCCCTGACGTTATAAAGCTAGCTACCCAGGAACCACTTGCACGAAAATATTCTACAGAGGCTGAAAAAAAAAAAAGGAAGAGGACTTTGATGCACAGACACATCAGCTAAAAAAGGCTAGGATTGAGCCATCTTCCATTTCTGTTTCCTTTTCCTTCTTTTTATTTTTTATTTTTTTATTTCCCTTGTCTTTGCAATACTTCTGACAGGCAACTTTGTTCCCAGGCGGGATCTCATACCCGATAAGCTTAGACCATAGAAAAAAAAAAAAAGAAGAAGACAAATACAATAATATCTAGCAATATTACTTAAAGTATCTTCAAGGGGTAACTATTAGCGGTCATCATTCAATGACAGACAAGTATCACCAATATTCTCGTTGTGCAAACCTATTATTGTTCGTGGTCCATCCGATTCTAGGTGACCTTCAAAAGTCTCATCGATATCATCATTCTTAACTCCGTCTTTCGCCCTTAGTTTCAAGCCCGTCTAAAAGTCATGAACACGTTGCTTCCCGATATCAAGGACTCTAAGCGAATATAGACTCGCCCCCGCTATCACCATTATCGTGCCGTCGTGCATGAGCGACAAGATGTTCTGAATCTCCTTACATCGCCCCAACCCGGCCTGACTTAGCTCGATGAGCTGTTTCGTTTGTGCCTCTTTTCATCCCAAAGCTCAAAAGGAAAGGAAAGAAAAGAACATGGGGTTAAAAACATAGCAAAGGAAAAGAAAGAGGTACCAAAAAAGCAAGAAGCCCCCAAAGAAGTCCCAAAACGGTTTACCGGCTTTCCCCTGGTTGGGCCGCCGAGGTTTTTTCTTTTTTGTTCGTAGCCCCCCCTGTCCGGATGCATTGATATTTTACAAGCGAGAGGGCATGTCGATGAGTTGGCAGGTCCCAAATATGGCGTTCACGTCGCCCCAATGAGGATTTAACATTGACCTTGTAGTCGCGTCGACGGCGACATCCTTCGACGTGTCATCATTCATGCGAATAATTCCTGCCGTTGAGCTCCCCAGTTTCCTTGTTTTTTTTTTTTTTTTTTTTTTTTTTGTGTTTTTTCTTGTTAATTTTCTTCGCTTTGGTCCGGGGTTGCATCTCATCGGGTCCTTTTCGTTTCGTTCATCTGCCTCCTTGTTTCTTCTGAGATCATCTGATACCTTCTGCTCGGAAATTAGTGGCGTCGGCTTGGCCATGAATGTTCCACAGATCCCCTTTCATCCAACCGAACCCTTCTAAACCATAACCATGGACTATGCAAATGCATGCCACGGACTAACCACGTTCCAGGCTCGCGAAAGTTAAAAAAGTTTTTGTGTTGGAGAACATCGACTTCTATTTCGGGGGAACCTGGATATATCAAGCCTCCTGGCCCTACGGAAAGGTTGGATGGGTTTACCACAGAAAACTTGTTGGAGTTTCACCAACCTTATTCAAACTTCGACGCCATGATAGACTATAATTACGTGCCGTGTCAATGTTAACTGCTCGCCTGTGAAAAATTGAAATGCTTATAATACATCTCCCGCTATGGGTTTTCCATTCTATTAAAGTTTGAAAAAACATTTAAACAGCCTTTCCTCGCTCCAATTAAACCCAACTGAATTATATAATATTACGATAAATGTATAAAATGTCAGCAGCTGACCAATAAATACTTACATATATATGCTGCGAAAACCCTTCGCCCCGCCTCGGGGGCTCGATATTTCTGCTCCGTTTCCTTCGACGCGGAATAAGTCTTATCAGTTTACTAATTTAAGGAGTGCAGAGCAGCCCCGCAGGATCAACAAGCGTCTCTTCGCGTTATCCAAAGGCCTGCATATGCAGTCTCACGCATGCAGGCCCCCCCACCAGAGCTGACTGATTCGCATACAGGCCGAGCTGCAACAGGCCAAACGTCATACCAACACATTATTATTTACACATTTTGGATTAGAACCCTTGTGCTAGACGTTTGGATTATCATGGCGCTATAAGTTTCATAGCTGGACCGACTAGTAGGTAGATAGATACCTTTGCCATCTCCCTTGAGTTTATGCCTGAAAATGTTAGCTAGAAGTATTTACTGTATTTCTATGTGGTAATGCACTGTGAATGAGAAGAGCATGTTATTACAACCATATCATTTTGGGATCTATCAACAGCGGGTATAGTTCAAGCTGTAGAGAACACCCAGTAACGAATGAAAGAATAGATATTATATTAACAATCGCCCAACCAGATCGCCCTTGGAGTCAGGATATCTATATCCTGACTTCCGACCCCCAGTAGACTCATTCACCACAGAAACAGGGCGACATGAGTGTTAAAATGAATTATTCTTTACATCTCTATAGCTTAGTCAAAGGCCGAGCAGAACTCCAGTGCTCTTTAGTAAAATTAATGCAAAAATATAACCTGCAGCCCTATTTACTGCTAAACCATGCCTCAATTTCCATATAAAATCCTTTCTGCAACTTTCTCCTACCGGTCATCTCTTTCAATCTAAACTTTCACTTCCGGCAGCAAAAATGAATCCACCCATCATCATGATGTTCCTCCAAGAATCGTATTAACGAATTCGAATGCTCCCTGGCCATACTGGCAGTATAACTGAATTGATATCGAAGTTCAAATATTTTACTAACTGCTCGTGCCACCCAACTCTTTCCATCAAAGGTTCAAGCAAGCATGCTTGAAACCAGCAACACGATGGAAACTACCCTGACAGCTACCGCGGTTACCATTAGCACAAGTGCCGCAGCCGCAACAAACAAAGGCCAATTTATCAGCATCGCTCTTGACTCTATCTCGCTCCAATGGATATACACCCTCCCAATGTTCCTCATTGCAAAATCTTCCAGCGCTATCTACGCCCCCTTCCATCTCGCCGCTACTCTCTTCCACCGCCTTCTGTACACCATCGTTGGGGTATTAAGAATCCTAACCCTCCAAAATTCGGCTATCACATCCCCCTATACCACAAACTCCACACTTCAAGTTCCCTTCTCGGCGGAAGATCACTACATTTCCGACTCAGATTTTCAAGAAATTGCCCTAGACAACTTTATCATCTCCCTTCGTCAGGGCTTGCTCAAAGACGGCTGGCTTCAGCGAATAATAGCAACGCATTCTCGAGACAACCTACGCGCCGAAGTGAGGTCGTTCGCCTTCTCAATCTTTGAGCTGGCTAGTGACTTGTTAGAACTGAAGCAGAAAATGGAGGATATGGAGATTGATGTCCTGTGGGCGCCATACTTTGGCGCCCTGATGGCGGTCGTTGCGATCGCGGTATTATGGTGTTTGTGCTGGTGCTGCAGGGGGTGCGGGAGGGCAGGAAAACAAGCGAACGATCATGGTAAACCCCAAAGGGGTCGACGGGATAAAACTGCGGCCCCGGTAGTACGGGATGTGGTCAAGACGACCAAAGGCAAGATGGTGGCAACCTTGTCTCCAGAAAGGACGTTTGTCTCCCCATATGAAGAAGCTGTATTGGGGGGCTTAGCTCCCCAGAGCTACGATACATTTCAAAGAGCATTGATGGCAGAGTCGTTGTGGGAGCCTTGCCTCTTAGAACCGGCGTTTTCGGATGAATTCGAGGAGCTAGATGCCATAGTGGACGACATCGCGGAACAAGGATACACTCATGAGAGATGGTCGGAGTCTCCTAAAAGGCGCATTTCGGACGTCGATTCAGATACTTCGGACCCAGGGGATCCCATTGTGTTATTGCCCGTCAATCAGCCGCATCACAATACTATAAATATTCAGACAATATACGAAGAACCGCCCGATCCACTCAACAAAGCCTGCGGGAGTCAGTTACAGCCTCTAATCGCCGGAATTGGAGCGCAAATTGAGCCTTCAAGGTCCCTAGAATCACCCGACCGGAATATAGGATTCCCTGACGACGAAATACTACTGACAAACACCTGGGATTCGCCTCCATTCCACACAGACCTCGAAAATTCCCCAATTGGGATGGACTGTTTTGAGGAAAGTGAAGGAATCAGCCTTTCACATCAAAAACAATTCGAAGCCAATGACCGAAATGAGTCTATAGTTGAGGAAGCCATCACAAGACCCCCAAACCCATCATCAGACGCAGAAACAACCATATTTGCCCCAATTCCGGAAAATTCTAGCTACAAGTATACGGAAGCTTTCGATGTAACACCAAAGCAAGATGGTATCGCTCAGGAACTTCCAGCGCTTAACTCTTCAGATACGGGAAATATAGAAAAGCCGGAGCACTCTAGAAATCCGAGCAGCTGCCTATACCCTCCGCAACGAATTGTTAGAGATGGAAAAGATGATAACCTGACACCCAATGATTCGGTTAGCCCCGCGAGAAAAGACAGCTCTACCCAAACTAACACAATTAGCATCGCTGGCAGCAGCGCGTCCGAGAGCCTCAGCGAAGACCTTGGAAAAGGAAACACTGACGAGACTTGTGCGGCCGAGGAGCTTGATACAGCAAGTGGGGCGGGTGACCAGCCCCACGCGACTTGCAAAATCGAGGCCCTTGGCGAGACTTGTGCGGTTGGTGTTTCGGATTCTTCGGTTCTTGCTGATAATCCCGGAGAAGTTGTCGTTAGTAGTAGTATGAGCAGCGGTGAGGGTGGAGATACTATCGTGACAAACGAGAGGGGGAATAGTGAATCCACGAAAGTGGACGAAGGAAGGAAGCGGGCTGAAAAGAAAAGAGCGAAGAAGATCAGGCAGAAGGAGAAGAAAGCTCTGAAGAAAATGGAGGGAACTGCAGAGAAGGCTGAGCTAGTTGGAGTGGAAAATGTGGATGGTGCCCCAGAAGATAAAATTACGAGTATTGACAGTAAAGACGAAGGTAAAAACCCCGATGCGGATGGCGCAGAAATGGGAGATGTCAATGCAATAGCGGAATCTGGGTCAAAGCCAGACACGGAGATCGCATCGAAGGCTAATAACGATATTACTGCAGAGAAGAGAGCTAGAAAGACAGCGAAGAACAAGAGGAAGAAGGAGGCTGCAAAGGCTAGAGCAGTCAAGACACAAGAAATCGAAGAATAGGCCGGACAAACCGTTCTATAGACAAACAACTAGAGTGGAAGGTTAAGAGTAATCATGCATTCTGATTGATTGGAAATTTGCATTGTTGTCACAGGTAGAGGGCATCGACAAGGAGATCCTTGAATGTTAACGATAATATTTGGTAGTATTTATTATAGAAAATTAATATTAATGATAGTAATAACAATAATTAAAAAGCAAGCACAAAATAGAACCAACTAGATAACTTGAGCTTGCGCCTGTAATAAAATATAAAAAGAAAATATTAAAAATAAACTAACGAGAAAACTATACAAGAAGAGCCAAAAGTAGAACGTTACACAAGAAAATAAAACAGAACACAACACCACACCCTCAACACTTCCTCCCACCCTCCTTCCCTCCCTCTTGTACATGTACCCTCATCCCCCTCAACTCTCCCCCCACCACCCCAACCACACCTCCGTCTCTGCTAGAATTCTCATGAGGTCGACCTTCTCGTCGACCTCCTCCCCCTCGGCGACCGTTGGTTGCCGATAAATGGTTGCGTTGTTGGCGGTGGTGGTGTTGTCGTTGTGTCCGGGCAATAGGGCGCCGGATTCGCCCTCTGAAGGTCGTTTGGGCGGCATTCGCACGCCCCTCTTCTCGTCCTCGTCCCCGTCCTCGGTTTCCCTCTCGTGCTTCTCCTCGACGGAGGATTGGATATTTTGGGTCTCTTTGACCCTCTCTTCGGCTTGGTCTAGCAATGTTTGCAACATTGCGTTCTCCCGCCTGATCGCTTTCTCCTGTCCTCTAGACTGGTAGATGAGGAACAGGAGAAGGATGATGGGTATTTTTGGGAGAAGGTGGGAGATGATGTCGATGGCAAGGTCGCAGAGGGCGACGATGAAAGAGAGGATGATGAGGAGGTGGGGGTCGCGGGGTGTTAGGTCCAGTAGCTCGGCTGCTAGGTAGAAGATGGTACAGAGGAAAGAGAGGGAGATTTTGCTTGAAGTCTTCATTTTTGTGGTTTCTTTGGAGATGGCGATGGCGATGACGGTGATTTTAGCGATATTCGTATTCGGAGACTTAGAGGCAGATTGATGATGGGATATAGCTGTAGATGGCGAGATTAGAGTGCACAGAAGGAGTCTATATAGGACATAGGGTGCGCAAAAATATCAAAAAAATTCCCTCGCTCGAGTGCAATATATCTGCTGGCTTGTTTTCGAATGTCGGGTCTGCGAGACAATCTGTTGGACTCGGAACAAGCTTTATTCGTAATTAATTTCTATTCTTTCGCAGTCCTGCGCTCGCAATCGTGAATCAAAAAGTACTCAGAGTTTGAGAACGATTATAGTTTACTATACACAAGCATCATTTACGCCTTAGAAGGACCTGGGGAGCATTCTTATTGAGGGTTCTTGCATTCGTGAAAAAGGTTATCTACTGCTGATGGAAACTGGCTGAACTGCTCTTGAACCAGGGCGCTCTGGTTTTGGCCATTGCTATTACGTGTTTCGTAAAGTGTTTCTCATCCAGACGATTTGAGCATAGGCTATCTCTGCGATGCCTTAACTGTATCAATATCATGTATCAATCCCCTATTGTATCGCCTTGAATTATTTCTAGCTAATAGGCACTTCACAATGACGCACGACAATTCATAGAGAACCAATGAAATTGCTTCGAGAACGAATCACACTTATTAGCAAGTTTGTGGGAATTTTATTCGCTCAGCAACAGTGACTGCTCCAGTGCCGTTGTTTGGCAAACCTTTTTTTTTTTTTCCTCATCGCCCACAATGGGACCCAATTGAAAGGAATATAAATACCAGCCACGAATTCTATCAACATTCTGTCTTCTTTCTTGTTCTTTCTTCATAACATCTCTCCCATCTCACCACTACTCAAAGTTGCTTGAAAGTCATCAAACAAATCCAAAGTCTTTCAAAATCTTTCCTCAGCAATGATGCCATCCATTTATACGATAGTTTTAGGGTTGGTCTTGGGCTGGTCCCTTGTCACCCTAAACTACTCCTATGCCCCGCCATCATTGTCCTCGCCCACCAACTTTGCTGCCCCGGATTTCACTACTACAATCATCATCGCGGCCCTTGCGTATGTAGTTTACATCCAAGGTCGCAGAGTGAAACTCCTCGAGGGAGAGAGAGAGCAACTGGCCAAGAAGTTGGCGGATCTTCTCAAATCCCCAACGGCCCCACCGATTCCACCACCATCCACCAAGCCGCCAACGACGTCCCAGACGATCCTGCCGCGGAGATCTCGTCCAGATCGTACCAAATATGGTACGGATCAATTTCTCACGAGCATCTTGCCGGCATCGTCTGCCCAGACAACCAACGGGTATCGAATCAGCGAAGAAGGGATCGCATTCTGGCAAATGCGTATCCACAGACTCGCTGAGGAGATCAACGCCCGGCACCCCGCCTCCCAGTCCCAAGTTGCCAAGGAGACAACGTCTTCTAACGCACCTCTGGAAGATTCGACCCTCACCGCTGCTCCAATTTCAGTTGGTGCTGCTCAGGAATTGAGCACTGAGGTTGAGACGACTGGACCGCTGATGCACGACGTCATGGTCGCTGCATCTTGCGTGTCAGACCAGCCGTCTCCTCTCTCGGAACCAAGACCTGTCAGTCTCTCATCTGACTTTGGCGGTTTAGACCTCGAGCAAGCAGTGGTCGCCGCAGAATCAACCACCGAACCGGCCGTCCATGTTTCTCGCGACGGTTCGCTAACAGGGGACGAGGCTGAAGAAGAGGAAGGAGAAGGAGAGGAAGAAGAAGAAGACGAGGAAGATGAAGACGAAGATGAGGACGCCGAGGGCGGTGAGGAGCAGTCTTTGCCACCTCCGGGCAGACGCATCATCGTGCCACGAAGTCGGGTGGCCATGATGCAGAAAATTCCGGCACTGCCTGCAGCACCAGCCGTCCCTCTTCCAATGCCGGTCCAGGAGGACCCGATCCAACGCTGCGTGGCCGCTGAGGATCTGGTAATGCCTTCCCCGCCTCCCGCCAGACCGAGGACAATTAAGGCACCACGGAGCCTCAAAGAGAGGATGGAACGGGCCATCTTTCTCCAGGCCGTGGCCACGCCTTTACCTCCTTCCCCGTTTATTTTCCCTGCTGCCGACCCCCAGCAGTCACGCCCGTCCGAGCCTCAGGGTGGCCAGAAACCCTTTACTTTCGACTTTACCGAACCGATCAACTGGTTCGGTAAGTCTTAAGTTCTCTCCCGCCCACCTCCCCTCGCCGCTACCTCCTATTTACTCTACTAATGCTCAAAAGACTGCCAATTCCATACTACGAGTCAGCAATGCAACGGCCTTACTCAGATTCTTCGTTACTCGGCAATGTATTGAAGCCACTGCAGAGCTCCCTATCCCGAATCAGAAGTTCGCATGAATCTCCACATTTTATTAAGACAGCTTTCAATTTCCAGATAGCCTGATACCAACAAATCCAAACCAGAAATCATCGAAGAGCCGAATATTTACTCTAACAGCAGTTCATGTTTATCAGAATTTACCGCTCATTGATAACTTCATCTTAATTCATCAATTTTACTACAACTCGGCCCAAAACTATGATTATCCAGTTTCTACCGCTACATACTATCAGATGCCACTATCCGACAGTTGACTATTTATTCGACGGCTCTTGAATGACTAGGCAACAACCATCCTCTCTCAATGATAAACAATTAGCTGGATATCATCGGCATCATATGGGATTTTAATGGCGATACTTAGATGACCTAGATCATCTACGATTAAGCAGTGCCATCAACTCATACCCTCGTGATGATTACTACGCATTTCAAAGTTGGCAACCCTATGCATACCAGATGATTCTAAGAAATTAAGGCGGTCCCAGCTAAGCACAGACCTTATTAAGTTCTAACGAGCCTCATATACGGATAAAATATCACGACTATGGTATACCCAACCTAGAGAAGGCGTCACAACGGAAATTTTAAATATAAAATCCCAGGGACAGCTTACACAAAGACTTCATGGCGGCTCCCGTCCCGGTCCATGATTGCCTTGAAGGGTGACCCCTTTAGACATGGCTACGCGTTCGAAAATTTATGAATATAAACCCTCCATTTCCAACTTGAAATACAGAAACAGATATTGAGGCGCCAGGAATTAGGCTAAAGGAAAATAAGAAGTTGGTGGAGACCATGTTCGAATAAATATAACCAGCCATTGGGAGCTTATTTCTGCTTACACCATTCATAAATATGCTTAGCAGCACTGCTAACCCCTACCTTATACCACAGAAAACATGAAATTTATTGATGATGAATTTGCCGCCAAATCTTCTGACCAACAGGAATGCCTTGTCAATATTCTAGCAGAACATGTCGAAGATTAGAGGGTAAGGAAGGGAAATCAATGAAAAACTAATATCAAGCTCATATTTTACTACGAAACCAAATGTGGAAATTTTAAGTATCTGACTTTTATACCCTTTTTTACCTTTCCTGTATACGAAGTTTGCAAGTCTCGGAGATTGGAATATACTTAGATTGCTAGTCCAGATACTGTAAACTTTTATAAGTGGCCATCCCTGGGTAATTCTTAGAATTGGCAGTTCGAACTGGTGTATATTCTGGGAAGACGCATCCGCAGCTGTTGCAGACGGGTGTGGTGAGAATATATCGAATACCTGTATAACAGTAATATCCGTACTCAACTCCGTTTCTAGTTCTCTTACTGCCGTAGAGGTTTGTGCCGCTTAAGCGCGCTCCTATTTGCATATGACTCGTTCTGTGATTGTGAGCCCCTGCTCTAGAGTAATATCGGGGCAAGAAAGTTCGGTAATACTGGAGTGAACGGTAGGCTACGCAATAAATCCTGGAAATCAACAAATAGGCATAATTCAAGTTGCTTGATTAGAAAAGGCGGACGCAAGACCAATCGTGGACTCACCAAAGAAATAACGCCCAAGAGGTGGACCAATCTCTAAGCTACTAGTAAGTAATGGTATCTAGAGCGAGTTTGCCCTGTCTTTATTTGATTCAGCCAGAGAACTGAGAAGCCAATAAGAGAACAAGCACTTGCTAGTGGGTGTAGTTGCTCGCCACCAAATACCCAAGTATCATTTGCGATCGTACGTTGTGACCTTGCGGGAGCTTGTTCACTAAGCAACAGTGTATACCGAGCTGAGCAACAAGTCTCCACGAATTTTTTTTTTTTGTTCCCACGAACCTTTGGGAGAGCTATAAGAATTATCACATCCACTGTCTCCAGTATTTTCTTCCTTCCTTCCTTCCTTCTTCGTCCCTCGCATCATCATTGCAACTGGACATCTCCCACAAGCTTCTCTCTCCCCGCCACACCCTCATAACCCCCACTACCACCAATTGCCAAACCTCCAACTTCCCCCACTTTATCACATCCTTTCTCCATTCTCCTCGTTACAATGAACAACGAGGTTGAAGAAATTGTCGGTCCAATGGACCTTATCGTTTCCGCAGGCACGTCCGTGCGGCATAATTTGCAGAACCCACGAAAGGCTCCGGCCATCTTCTGGGTTGTTATGTCGTACGTCTTGACGATGCTATTGGTGGCCTCGGTTGCCATGGTTGGTGCGCTTAGCCACCACTATGGGCACCCCACCAGCAGGGAAATCCTGCAAACCGTCGTCCAATTCCTCGTCGACGTCTTCTACGTTTCCGTTCCCTCAGTTCCAGAGGAAGAACAGCACGTAGATTTCTCACCATATATAGTATGCGGCTTGGTCGCTTACTATATCCAGGTCCAACATCGTATTGACGGTGTTGTGGCTGACAATGTGAGGATTCAACGTCTGTTAGCGGAGAGACTTGAGCAACTCGCTCCAGTTCAGGTGCAACAGAAAGCCTCCGCTGTAGAAGTCAGACGCGAGGAAGACAATCAGCCAGCTCCGGTCCCAGCCAAGGCCCCCACGTTGCCGATAACAATCCCTTGGGACTACAGATCCCCGCCGGAGACAACCAAGCAGAAAGCCGCCCGAATGAGAAGGATGCAGCAGATTCGGGATTGGAGTCGCTTCCAGAAGTCAAACCGCCCAGTGTAAAGGCGCTGAGACTAAGGCTGCTCCAATCCCAATCGACCTTCTCATTGCAATACATTCTGGCTCGCCTATTAAAGGCGCTTGGTGACAATTACCCCGCAGCGACGCCTCTAACCATGCGTTAGCGCTTCGGACTATTGTCCGAGTATAGCTGCGCATCTGGTCAAGCATTCGCTCATGTCTCCAGGGAGCTGGCTGCACGACAGGAAACTGAGTAAGCGTTCGCGCTTTGGACTTCAAGGTCTGAGTATAGCTGCGCCTCCGCTCACCGGTTGCAGTGGAAAATCCTCGCCATGCACTTGCGCTTCAGACATTTGTCTGAGCATAGCTTGTGCCTCTGGTTCCTCACTGCATCGGGATAATGGTTCCATGGCAAGACAACTCGATGGTGTGTTCGCGCTCCAGGTTTTGCCTGAGTACAGCTGCGTCACTAGTCCTATGAACGACCCCTCATCAGAGCAGGAGAAATGATTTCGAAGCAAAAGATCCCGAATGCCTTAAAATCAGTACCAACGCTTCGCCAACAGGTTTCACCAATTACTAAGCTTGGGTACGACAGCTCTTCCAACAACAAGAGCTCTGGCGTCAAGAGGTGTTTAACCCTTTCGCCCGCATCCGTGTGGCTGCGACAAATCCATCTGCCAAACTCCTCTTCAGAGTGTCGATAAGCTCGAGATGCATTCGGCATCAAAGATTTGGTTTGTAGAGCCAATCAACAAGAATGATTGGTGTAGGGCTTCCGAAGCAGGCCTCCCAGGTATTTCAGACCCCTTCATATTTGCTATTCTTCATCCGTGGCTCGTGCGGGCATTGCCATCCCAACAGTCTCGCAATAGTGCTTCCAATACACCATCAGTCTTGGAAATGGATATCCTTCGGATTTTCACTAATATTGCAGTAGGCTCACAGCCCAGTCCTCTAAATAGGGAAAAGAGCCAGCCTACAAGAAACCCAGACTGCGAAGTTATTGCCGGGAACGGCAATAGGCAGGCACCTGCTCTTATGGGAGTCACTAGTTTATGGTGTACTCAAACAATATGATAAATGGGACTTCTCATCTTGCCGAGCTTTGAATATCCAGCACGGATATATCATTCAGAATACTGAAGTAAGTATGAAGTCTCGTGTGAACGATAGTATAAACTCAGCTCACCATCGTTCCTAGTATAAAGTAACCTCATCAATCCCTATCATTGTATAGTTAGACACCCACGGGAAGGAAAATCCCACAAAGTGGTAAGTGAATTCCCCTTTGCTGCATCTTGTGGGATGAATTCAGTCTAACGTTATTTGTAGGGCACTATTATATGCTCGGAAATACCGTTACGGTACAAACTTTAATTGGGAGATTTTGTCGAAGCAGTAGCTATTTAAATCATTTCGAACTTCATTTATTTTCAATCCCTTAGCTTGGATGCGGAATCAACATGATGGAGAGCCGCATAATAATAGAAGAGAGTTGTTGGAAACGTCGTTGGAGGAACCCTTCCTTACTCAAGTCGTGTTTCTCATTAGATTAAACCCCTTAATGTATCTAGAAATCTCTTTATCGATGCATACATCAAGCCGCGGCTATATAGGCCATATTCTTCACATATCACTCCGGAAATTCTATCCTTGCTAACAGAAAGCTCCAGATTCTCAATCATCACATAATTGGAATGAGTTTGAAATCCATGGAATATTGCTAGCTCTATAGTGGTGGTGGTAGCTTATTGCTTCTCAGCGTTGCCTAAAGTATCGGAGGCAAGGATAACAGTCTAGATAGATTTCATGTCAGATTTTGTATATTGTGTGCATTTATTTTCCCTTTATGCCTCGTTGAAATGAAGGTTTCTTGTTCAAAACCTACCGTGAACCTTCCAGTTTTCATCGTTACATCAACTCTACAATCCCTTTCGGCATCGAAATTTGAAAACTTAAAAGAGTCATTTCATTCAGGAATTCCAGATTTTCATCACTAATTATGGCTTCACAGCCTTTCTACCAACACCCGGGAGACCGACAAGTCAATTTTAATGCTATCCAGTCACCCATCGACCCTCAGATGAGGATCATAGCAGGGTACGAACGAGGTGCTGTCTATGTTAAGAAATTCGCAAGGTAAGTTGCAGATGCATGTAGCGTATATGATTACTCGAGTTCATTCACGGCTTTTTTCAGGTATTCTAATTAGATTCAACCATAGGGAGTCAGCCGTTGCTCTGTTCTATCTCGAGGCAGGCTACTATCATCGATTCTTCTCTCAAACTGCGAGGATCACCATCTATGCGGATCAACACGCCGTTGGCTTAGAGATCTATGTAAGGATACCTTCAGTCCCGTTAGATACAAATTATAGACTAACGATTTCCTATGTAGCGACCAGAATATCGCAGAAGAATGCAAGGGGGCATCGATGACAAGTTTTATATCCCAACTGAGAAGACACTTGCAGAGCATCCTTTGGGTAAATTTACCCAACAAATAAAGAGCCAGCAAACCCTGAAGGTCTTCCTTTGGAAGACAGGGAGAGTTCCCATCGGAATTCTCCAGGGAATCGTAAGAGAGCAACTCCTATTTCTTTGCGAATATCGAATAATGTTGCTAACTTATATCTGGAAAAACAGTTTGCTACAGACAAAATTACTATCCAATTGAGTCCAATAACGATGAGACCCACTTTTGAATACGCCAATGCTTCAAAACAGTCTAACTATCACAGTCCTATCCCGTCCATAGAGACTATCTATCCAAATGGGAGCCACAAAGGAAACATAGCCAACAATAGCACCCCAAAACCTATCACAACCACCCAAACAAATACTAACCAAGAATCCAAAGATTGGATTCACACCCCAACAGTCTCAGATGATCACCAAGAAGAAACCAGCAAGCCACAAGAGCCATCTAAATCAGAGCCAGATATCATTCCCACCGGGGATAGCACTGCCCTTACATCAAACCCGACCGAGAGCCCGTTGCCTTCAAGTCCAAAGGCTAAGGTCCTGGTGACCCATACAACGGGAGATGTTACCTCCAATAGTGCTACCATTGTCCATGCTCCGTTTGCCCGTTTCGTTTACGCCAAGGTTGCAGACTGTGTCTTTGCTCCCCGAGCTAACCACATCGTCACGCCAAACGGAAAGCTAGTCAATGCGTCTAGTGCTGTTACGGTTGTCGTTGACCAGGCTCTTGTTGTTGAGTGTCCTGCTACTACATCTATCATGGGCACGGCTGAAGTTCGGTTAAACCCAGGCGATACTAGGTCATCATCTCGTAGAACTAGCTTTTGAGTCTCATAGTTCGCTTTACTATTGTTTAGGTATTTCGGTATTTCTGTATTCCATTATCTTTGAAATGCCCAAGGCTCTGATTTAGCTGGGCATTGCACATTAAGGCAACTGCTTTTATTGTCAGGAGACCAGACTTTAAAATCCAGCATATTGTATGTGGACAGATCTCTCTATTTTGATAACTGTCTATGGTTCAAAAATCTGTGAGCTAGTATTAATGTATTGATTTAGTAACATTACTTTTCCTAACTGGTATTCTCTCGCTAACATGTCTTGTGAATATACTTGTCAAAACCACGGCCTGGGAGCGCTGGAGCCAATAATTTATAGTCAACATACTTAAAATGAGAGCAAGCGCTTGGAATCACTAGAATTTATCCGTCGCAGAAAGGTTTTTAAGACTGTCTGAGGTGTAGTCTTAACACACTTGCTAAATATTGTTGGCTCTATATAAGCTCTTAAGTCAGTAAGTATTTAGAAGTCCATAGAAGGAACTTGCAAGATCAGAACTGGCAGCTAATCTTGAACAAGTCTTATGGAACTTCCACAACGTTCTCCTTATTAAAGCTACCATCTTCAGATATCTCTAGGTTCCTTCTTCTCCAACTAAACTACTCATTGACTCCATCTTTATACCCTTCCTACAGTTTATGGCGTTCATCTTGGGAAAAGCCTCAGGTTCATTAGAATTGCCAAACGCTCTCATCTCTGAATTACCAGCCAACACGCAACGTACAGTCTACATTACTAAAGAGGTAATCAGCAGGGAAAGGCAAGGATCTGAAATCTTTCCCCGATATGGCAGGCAGAGACGTGGGGCGTGGTTCAAAGAATGACCGGGGTAATCCTCGAGAACAGGCTCGTCACAGTAATGGTCATGGTACGCCATCACCTATCTAGGAATTCTACAAGACCTTCGAGATTGGTCAAAGATCTTGAGATTATTACCTTAAGTGTGTAGCTTTGCTAACCCATTTAATCAGAAACCAGAATACCAGAGTCTCCAGGATGCAACAAAGATGGGCGAGGTCGATTAGCTAGCTCTAGGTCCTCCCAAAAGTCTGAGAGCAACGGGAATTATGGTCAGTGCTCGGAATACTTAGGAAGCTTGGGATTCCCAATATCGGATGGTAGTGTATCATAACTGATACGGGAAGTCTTAAGGTCCTGTTGGTAAAGGTACTGCGGGAGCGCTACCCCGGAAACAGAAAGCGACTCAGCATATGAAAGCAAACGAAACGAAACACCGAGATCGCAGTATGTTTACCGCTACATAAGTACTATCCAATAATATAATAGCTTGCTTCTTGTTAACTTTGGATGTAGTTGCATCTTTGGGGTCTCTAAGGGACACTAGTGCAAGGTCCCTAAATCAAACTAGAACCACCAATGATGGAGACCGCCCGAACAAACGACAAAACCGACAATCCTCCGTGAATAGCCTCATGGGCCAGCCCCAAGATACCCCTCCTAGATCTAACTTGAAGTTTGATCAAATTATTTATGTTGACGGAGAGCATGGGTCGTACAAGGTCCTAGACAATTTAAAGCCTCTTGAACGCATTCCCGGATACCCCGGCTATACGAACTTGGATATAAATTATTGTAGAAGCGTTTGGGACCCGGACGTGAACCTCTATCTCACGGATGGAGAGAGGCTATACCGTATCTCGCAAACTGCGTCGTGTCTTAAATTATTTTATAGCGACGCGCGAGGCGACAATCGGATGTATAGTAGCCTTGTAGCAACATATGACAAGAAGGCAAAGGTACGTGTCATAGCATATCTTGGTGTTTTAACAGCGATAGCTACTTAGATTAAGCTCTGAGTTTAAAGTCCTAATATCGAAGCCGCAATAGGTATCTTACCGGCAGAAGAAACTACGAGTCGACAATCAGAAAATGTACGACTGGGTACCAATCGAAGCTGGTAACGGGTTTATCCCATGCTCTTTTATCCATGATGGTACCCAGGCTTTGATACTTCGATCGAACAGTGGTAATTCCGATTTCGATCTTCCAAAATTCGTGAATGATTCCTGGGGTCTTGATATACAAGTTTACAATGTGATGGCAAACAAGATGCTATACACCCTGCTGCAAGAACGATATCCTACGGGACTTCCACCCCTAAAAGAAGTAAGTCTAAGCATCTTGAATATGGAGGAATTTATTTTGACGAAATGCCCTTGGAGGTATTCCCTACTGCGTATGCCCGGTGGACCGGCCCGTTCCAGCAGTCCCCAGAAAAGGATCTTTTGGCGGGAGACGTTGAGCTCCTTACCGCGAGAGTTCCGTCACTGGTGGTATCCCAAGCCCGAAGCAGCAGCCCAGAAAACAATCTTAATGGCTCTGAAGAGACGAAAAAGCATCCGTCGTCAAAATCTAGTCTAACTTTCTTGGCTCCGGCTAGCTCTCTTAAAGAGAGAAATCCTAACAATATTCTTACTAAATTCTTTTCGAAGATGGAGGTGCCAACTAGCCCGCCAACAGCAATGACGAAACGAGATTTCAGAGATCGTTTACATGCAGCTGCAGAGGATTCTATATTGTCTTGCGTGGCAGATCGGAAAAAATTCGAACTATATCGCGGAATCATTCGACGCATCCCGAAAAGTTGGAATTTGAGAGACTCAATGATGGAGATTCTGGCGAAACATGTCGGCGAAGTTTCAAATGCTCCAGCCGGACCGATTGGCTCCCATGCCGATTCAAATTTGAGGGAACCGGACGCAGAGAAGGTCTACGCGTTAACCGAGGATTCGGTGTGGGCTCCGTCCGCTAAACACGTCGTTGCGCTTAAAGCCCGTTTCGTCCATGCTCCCAGCGCGATCGCCGTGACTGTGGATAGCGCTATTGTCGTTGATTGTCCTGCGTCAGCATCTCTTAACGGGTTTACACTGGTTCGAATAGATTCCGGGGCTAGACCATCTTGATGATCAGAAAGTGTGACTATGATAGCTAGTCAAACTCCAAGCGGAGGGTTATATACACACTGCTATTTAGTTGCTATATCTAACATTATCTACCCAAGCGCCTAAGCTGCTCACAAGAAGTCCGATTTATTTGGGCTCATACTCATACTCTAATGCGGTTCATTGTTGATAAGATTTCGACAAAATGCGTCTCAAAACAGTTTTTGCTTTAGCCATATGCTGCACGCGCCAATAATTATAAGAGCTATGCGAAATAAGTTGAATATGGCATAAGATCTCTTGATTTCTTTTGATACAATCTTGTTAGCTAGCCCTTTAAATGTACTCCTGCTTTTGTTTCGCAACTTGGTGTGATCCATTGCGTGTTCAGCCAGTTGTCCAATTTTTAGGCTGACATGGAATATTAAAGGAAACCCCCTCAGCTATAGAGGTTTACGTCTCATCGAGTCTGTGAAGCCGGTCGTTCCTTCTTCGGATAGCCATAGTCTCAGGAATCTAACCCTGGTCTTCCTCGGCTAAAGGCTCTCTCGGACCAAGCCTGGCAGGGTACACATATCCCCACCTTTCTAACCTCCAGTCATCCCACACGCACTGGCACCATCTCATCAAGGATATATATTCTACATGGGGCCAATGAACCTCCGATCCCCATTTACCTTCAGGGGGCCAGACCAAATCAGGAGGGATGATTCTTCTATGTGGAATACTCCTCCATTTATTCCGCTCGGCGTGGAGTGAGGACCCTAGGCTTCGTTCCATCAGGGAGATACCGATCAAGCCTCTAGTAAATGTGTCCAGCCCTGTTTGATAATCAGCCCTCTTTCGCAAGACGCTGCGCCAGATGTCTTCCAAAAATTCTTGTTGGGTACTCGGATCTTCGCTGTTACGACGAATTAGAGATGGCATTCCGAAGGGAAAGCATCCGTGTATTATTATTCCGAAATGGAATTCAAAGTCCTCAACTAGATAGGTAACATGGGTTAAGCAGGCTTCCTAGATCTTCCGGGGATATAGTCATACATTACCCACCTCTGAATGTTTCTGGCGGTGCAAATCCATAATCTTCCAAGAGCGATACGCAGTTCCGCGAGACATCCAGGTAGCAGCAAGTCTGATCTCTCATCCATTGAAGGAAGCCTCTCATTGTTGCGACCTCCGATACCTTCCACTTGATGCACAATTGTAATATTCTCGTCCAGCCGAGTCTTCCATAGCTGCGAAAACCTGGCCCACGCCTCCGGAAGAAGAGCAGATACACCCATATTTTGTAGAGGGCAACTTCTATTCGCCTGATCTCACTTTCGGTTGGAGGAGGTTCATTCGGATCAACGGGGACGTTCCCAAAGTTACTTTGGAACCATTCCTTTCCATCCGGTATCATAACTAGTTTAGATCTCTTAGTTTCGCAATATAATTCGCCTAATTCGGATATCGCTCTCTGGTTTTCGATTATCGTTTTCTTAGCTGCATTTATACGGGCTTGGTCAAGGGCGTACGATGGTATTTTCCCATCTTCACCTTGACTCTGCATATATTCTAGGAGTAGCGTCGTCACCTCCTCGGGTGTGATATCCGGCCTATTGAGTTCTTTATCATTTAAAGCTATGAGGAGCGACTCTCGCCAGTGGTCTTTCGACTGGTTTAGGTAGATTTGCTTGTCTATTTGGGTTTTGTGTATTTCATACACATCTCGCAAACTTGGCACTGCATCAACAGTGTTGCGGAGGGCCACGCGATCTGGAAGTTGGAGCAGGATAAGATGTTTAATGTCGAAAGGGAGTAGTTCCAATCGTGGCATTTGGCGGAGTTGAGAATTCTAAAGATCTCGGTTGCTTTTAGAGAGCAGATTGTCTACTATCCCGCCTCTCAACTCTTAACTGCTAAGGGGTATCTCCCGAAGACTGCAGCTGGATATCGATGTAGATTGTGTAACAACAACAGCAACAACAACTAAACGAGACTTTCTCCACAACATGAGTATAATTTGGGGTGCGTGCTATATGTTTGTCGAGTGATCGATTGCGGTCTGGTAAGTTAACGTCGGCAGTCCTCGTGGCTGCTTGCTGGGAAAGAACCTGCGGTCGTTTCGGGGAGTATATTTTTGGGTGGGCGGATCCGACAGCCGAGGCACAATACAAGATACTCGGCCGGGCAAGCTAAACAAACCGCCCGTCCCTGTCAAATTTATCATGGGGAAAATTAATAACGGAGCTGCAGCTGCCCCATAACAAAATAAACACGCTTATAGTGATGGCTCGTGAGAGCTTCACAACCACGGAACACCTCCAAATTTACTGCAAAACTTCTTTGCCTAACCCGTATTCAAGATAGAGTTTCGCCGACCATCCACAGCTTAAGGTATTTTGTTGTGCAGTACCGTCAACATGACTGGCAGTTATGGAAGGAAACGCCGTAGAGGGCGTCGGATCGCGTCTCACGATATACATGCAATGCTCGTACTGGACGAAACTTTAATGGGAGAGGTCGGCTTTGTTTCTCGGGATATTTGGAATGAACTGTATGGAGGCATCACGCCGGAGGAAGATGATGGAGGTATGCAACCTTTAGCCTAGATCCTCAGATTCAATTGGGACAACAGGACTAACTGAATGATTCTCGGCAGCTATGCCCATAACACATGTCGCTCTCTCGCCGTCGCCAATACCTGCTCCAACCTCTTGCGCCTCTCCATGGATCGTTATACCCACCACAATACCGCCGCTCAACTCGTCGCAGTTTCCACAGATTCCTCTCTCTACTATCCTTCTCCCAGCCAGTGGTGCACCCCATCCACTATGGGAAGCCTTCGCAAACCAACCCTCCTTAAGGGCCGAGAACGGCATCAAATTCCCGATACAGCTCACGGCTACTACCCCTATAACTTTGACAAGCGTCATTGTTGGGTTCTATTCTACCGGTGAAGAGGGATTGTTCGATGAGGAAACAATAGAAGAAATGATCACTAAAGGTCTCGACGACATGAGGGTAGTCCATACCGGCGACGTTATCAGGGTTCAATGGATGAGCGTTCTCGCCAGGGTCAGGCTATGCGAACCGGTGGATCAGGGCGTCTTGACGGATGAAACAAAGGTCATTGTCGTGAAGGAGTCCAGAGGGAAGAAGGATAATGAGCCGACAGATGGACCCCTGGCAAATGGGATCGAACTGAATGGGGTTGACGACAGCGATAGTGACGAGGATGTCGTCTCACAAGGGGATGAGGATGATGAGAACAACATCGAGCTACCTGGTGTATCAACATTCATGGACTTGACAAGCACATTAGGGACACCGTCTATCCATACGCCCCTAAGAAATGGGCCGGCCGGATCGATATCAGGCGTTTCGGAAGGCTCATCCAAAGTTGTCAAGTTTACGGCAAAGTCCTTGTCACAAAAGATACCGACAGCGCTATTACTGCCGACCCCGTTAGCATCGGAAGATGCAGAAGCCAGGGTATACGTGAGAGTTAACGAACTCATGGGATTGGGTGTCTTCTCTGGAGATTGGGTCGGAATTGCTAGCGACTATGGTCCAATCGGCGAGAGGCTACCTGATGGCAATCGTGCATGGAGACCTGTAAAGGTTTACTCCCTACCCGACATGTACGCAGGCAAGGAGAAGAGCAAAGTATTGATGAAGAATTGTGTATACATGTCACCTCTATTGCATGCGAACCTCGGATCTCCTGATACTGTCGTGCTTACGAAATCTCCGTTTGGATCAGCCTCAAGCGCGCAGACAGGTGCCCTTCTGTCCCCAATCACAACTGTTCCTCCCACTTCAGCCTCTGCTCAATCACCCCCAACTGCAAAAGAAGTTACACTCTTAAGAATATCGACCCCAATCTCCACCGACCGAGCATTGCAACCATCCCTCCTTGCGGGCTTGAAATCCTACTTTGAAACCTCACGTAAGATGGTCAAGAAGGGCGACCTTATACCCGTACTTATTGACGAAGCTCTCGGACGCAACTTATTTTCAGCAGCGGCTTTACTTCCCGATGCAGACAACACCGAGGAGGTTCCCGGTGCGGGTGACGAGCTGCTATCAGGATCTCATGGTGGTGCCGGCATCGGCGTCAACAACACTGGGAAACTCACAGCAGCCTGGTTTCGCGTCGGCACTATAGTAAGCGCCGAAGAGCCTCCAAACGGGCTGAGCAACGGAACTACTCCCCATAACTGGGGTGGCGTGGCTGTCGTCGACCCTGGGAGCACAAGGATGGTCCAAGCTGGGAGTGAAAAGGGAAGAATACCTCCAACAATGAAAAGCCCTTGGGAGTACTACCTTGGGATTGTCCCGCCTCCCGTGCCTAATAACCCACCCCCAATTCACCCTGCACTAGAACTGCCGAATACCTATGCCTCTCCTGTGCACCGGCGTTTAAGAGAGTTGATAGCTGCAGCAACATCTCCACGATCAATTAGGCTTGGACTGGCGCCCCTGGCTGTCCTTCTTACTTCTACTCAACGTTCAATTGGTAAACGGACTCTTGCACATCGCGCAGCTAGTGATATGGGAGCCCACATTTTCCACATTGACGCGTATGATATCATTGGCGAAGGAGGACAGTCAAGCGACGTCAAGACGGAAGCATACCTACGTGCACGATCGGAGAGGGCGGCTTCCTGCGGCATTGAGCACTGCGTTCTATTGATAAGCCATATAGAAGCATTCACAGCGGAGAGGATGGCAGAGGCATTAAAGGACATCGTTGCGGATATGAGGATCATAATAGCTACCACAACCGATATTGATAAGGTACCGGAGCCGGTGAGAAATGTGTTTACGCATGAGCTCGAGGTTGGAGCACCGGATGAGGGTGAGAGAGCAGGTTTATTAAAACAAATAACCCAGGAGCGTGGGGTCAAGCTTGCTCGGGAAATCGAACTTAATACAATCGCTCTTAAAACCGCTGCACTTGTTGCGGGTGACTTGGTTGATGTCGTAGAAAGAGCGATGACGGCCTGTAACGAACGCATGGAAAAACTATCTGGGGAAATGGAGAATGTCACGGTCCGGGATATCCAACTTGCAGGTGGCGATGCAAGCTGCCTCAATAAACAAGACTTTGAGGCCGCCGTCGATGCAGCGAGGAAGAATTTTGCGGATAGCATTGGCGCTCCAAAGATTCCGAACGTCTCATGGGACGACGTCGGTGGTCTATCGAATGTTAAGAGTGCAGTTATGGAGACTATTCAGTTGCCACTAGAGAGACCGGAACTCTTTGCAAAAGGAATGAAGAAGCGAAGTGGTAAGTTCACACGCTTATTTATATTGTTGGATTCGCTCCTAACCGGTCGTAGGTATCTTGTTCTACGGCCCACCCGGTACCGGAAAGACTCTGCTTGCCAAGGCGATTGCTACCGAGTTTTCGTTGAACTTCTTCTCCGTAAAGGGTCCAGAATTGCTCAATATGTATATCGGAGAATCCGAAGCGAACGTGAGAAGGGTGTTCCAACGTGCTCGCGATGCTCGTCCATGCGTTGTCTTCTTTGACGAATTGGATTCGGTAGCACCAAAGAGAGGAAATCAAGGAGACTCTGGCGGTGTCATGGACAGAATCGTCTCGCAGTTGCTCGCGGAGCTGGATGGCATGAGCGAGGGTAAGGAAGGTAGTGGTGGGGTGTTTGTTATTGGCGCCACCAATCGACCGGACTTGTTGGATCCAGCGTTGCTTAGACCTGGTAGATTCGATAAGATGTTGTTTTTGGGTGTTTCTGATACTCATGAGAAGCAGCTCACTATCTTGGAGGCGTTGACTAGAAAGTATGTTTCTCCTAAATTTTCTGTCCGAGTAGGACCTGATTTTGCTAACTTTATTTAACAGGTTCACACTTCATCAATCCCTTTCGCTCGCAAGGGTCTCAGAAACTCTGCCATTCACGTACACCGGTGCCGATTTATACGCACTATGTTCCGACGCGATGCTTAAAGCGATCACTAGGCAAGCCTCCAAGGTCGACCAAAAGATCAGAGAGATGGAGAACCCAGTTTCCACTGCCTATTTTTTCGATCACTTGGCAACGTCAGAGGATGTTGCCGTGGCGGTCACGGAAGAGGACTTTATGGACGCCAAGCGGGAATTGGTTGCAAGTGTTAGCCAGAAGGAACTGGAGCACTACGATAGAGTTAGACAGATGTTTGAGACGGTGGATGAGAAGAAGGATACCGGAAAGGCGGATTATAAGGGAAAGGGTAAAGGTAAAGCGATTGAGATTATGGTTGACCACCACGGTCATGATGCACAGTTCGGATTTGTTGACGGAGGTGAGGACGAGGGATTGTATTAAAGCATAGCCTTTGGAGAAAGTTAAGAATTTTGTAAGATATATATATTCGTTCTTTGAAAAAGTGGTTGACACGATATGCATGCCTTTTATGTTTATGATTTAATGAGAGCATACGATGGAGCATAGCTATAGTTATAGATAAAAGCGGAATGAATACTTGGTGATAAAGCACTCTCAGGTACCGAATTACCTCTCTGATATAAATTCTGGATTTGAGCCGAAACCGCCACACATGATCCATCTGCTACCCACCCTAGAATCCCCAGCCTGTTCCTCATGAATAGATGCACATACGCATACACCTCAATGACATGCAACCGACTTGGTCGGTGGAGTATTACCCCAAACCAAGTATCCAATGAAGGCACCAACCCCAACAGCAATCATGACCCATCCGTTATAAGTCATAAACAGCAACCTATCTCGGACGTCAGCCAGGTCCAACCACCCCCAGCCCGAGCAGCAAAAAGGTAGATATTAACTCACATGATGAAGAAAGAGTAAGAAACCTGAACGGCATAAAACAAAGCCTTGACAACCTGACCGTCCTTCCCCGCCGCCGCAGAAGCACCGGCGCCTTGACCCTCTCGTCCTGGGAGTAATGAGCTTGATTCATCTATATTATTTGTAATATACGTCGGCAGGTTGGTTGTCGATTGGTTTACATGTTAAAATTTTTTTATTTTTATTGTCCTACTTTTTTATTGAAAAAAAGCGACAGGGACAGGAAGGATAGTTTTGAGGTGTAAGGATAATTTTACGGGGAAGAAGGCTTGGGGATATAGACGTACTTATAATACCGCGCTTGGCCTCGAGTTTCAATTCATATCGTCGGCTCATCTCACGGACGAATTCATAGCCGGCGGTTAAGGCGACGATTGCGAGGAGGGAGAGGATGAGGGAGACGGGACCGCGGATATGCCAGCTGCGAAAGATTATGCAGAGGTTGTTGGTGTCCCAGGTGAACAGCATCTACATTTTATTACGCATTAGTAACGGGGGTTTATATTGTATGGTTCACAGCTCGTAGAGTGGGGGTTGCAAGAAAGCATACATTCATAGAGCAGCGGTCCATCGTGGTATCGTGGCCCATGTCCATATCCATGCCGTGCATGCTGTGGTCGTGGTGGGAATGGTCCATTTTTTGTATGATGTTGTCGTCGAAAAGTCAGTCGCGTCGCGAGATTCGAGGGGAATATTGAAGTTTAAGCACGAATGCGTTGTAGATGGTGCGGAAGTTTAAAGCTTAAACGTTGGCCTTTTGGTAACCAAAGTGTTAAAGAGTGGGCCAAGAACTTGTCTAGTATCTAGAGACTCCACTATCGTACGCACGGTTCGGAAGCTGCGGAGAAAAACCCAGCAAAGGAGGATATGAAAATGAGATGCAGCCCTATCAGAAAATCAAGGAGGAATTTCCCCGGATTATATACCTCGAAAAACACTACTCTGGCTAGAATCACGTATTACATTGCCCTCGGATTGACCTGCGTAACGTAAAGCCTTGCTGGAAAGGTAGGTCATGCAGGTGAGCAAGTTTCTGCATGCTACCCGATTGACCCTTGCTTGGTTAAACCCGGCTGCCGGTTAACCTGCTTAGGAGAGCCTGTCGCACGAAGTGTGTGACCAGTTGCAATTATCGCCGACCAATTCTGGTAGCCGAGACGAGTACCGTTTTTGAGAATACTATATACCGTAGAATGGGTGTTTGTTTTGCCCGACGCAATCCGATTTACATTTCAAAGCAAATGGCGGTTCACATCTTAAGACTTTTGAGGATCCTAAAAGTAAAATTTCAATTATAAAAGGCCAGAGGTTTTGAATTAAACTCTCCAAATTCTCTTCTTCAGTCTGCAGGAATATTCGTTACCATATTCTATAAAGTTTAGCACGATGCCCATCACCAAGCCGCTTAACCTACCCAAATGGTATGCATACATGATATCCCGCCGCCCCCAATATAAGCTCACGCGACTAATAAAACATAAATTTATATAAACCTCACAGGTTGGAAGAGAATTCTCACCTTCTACAACCTCCAATCAACAATTACTGCGTCTACAATGAAGGTTTCACGGTCATGGTGCGTCTCTTAAAAAGACCCCGCTACCCCGCGATAACCCCACCAAGAGACATGCATATACCAAACCTCCCACCTAACATCAACCAAAAATCAATAGATTGTAGGCGGCGCCTCCGGCAATGCCCGCACAGACTACCATATAAACACCACTCCGGAATGGTTCTACCAATACCGGGGCGCCATGCTTCTCAAAATCGTCGACCCGACCGACAACAATGCCTTCAAAGACATCATCATCGGCGAGGGCGAGATGTTCCTCCTCCCGCCAAATACTCCTCATAATCCCGTCAGATACGCCAATACGGTTGGAATAGTGCTGGAGCAGGATCGACCGAAGGATAGTGTTGATAAGCTTAGGTGGTATTGCCAGGATTGCAGTGAGATTGTGTATGAGGATGCGTTTCACTGCACGGATCTAGGGACGCAGATTAAGGAAGCGGTTAATAAGTTTAGGGCGAGCGATGAGTTGAGGACGTGCAAGAAGTGTGGAGCTTTGGCAGACGTGGAGAGGAATAAAGAGGCGATTGCCTAAGTTGGGAATACAGTTATATAGTAGGTAAGAATAGTGTACATTGGATTAGGAACGAGAATAGCCAGCTCGGACGAACAAAATCAGCAAAACAAAGTCCAGTGAACGCCTAGTAATTAGTGTACAAAGCGATGCAAAAATCGATACTGATCCTACCCTCTACGTCTCCTTGTGCGCCTCTCAACCGTCTCCTCAACCTTCGTAACCACTGTTTCAGTTTTCACGCTTCCGTTTGCGCCTCGCTTTCTGCTCTTCTTCTCGGTTTCTACAACCGCTGCAATCTTCTCTACCGCCTTCTTATCCTCTTCTTCAGATTTCACATCTACTTCCGTCTCAGTCACCTCAACTTTAATTTTCGTTTTGGTCTTCGTAGCTTCAAGTCTGTCGGAAAACGCTCTAAGGTCCGCAGTGAAAAGTACAGAATGTGCCCAGCCGGCTTCATCGCCCCATAGGTCCCTAAAATGATCCCCTACTGCATCGTATATCGCTTTGGTGAGTGATCGATGCTTGCCTTTGCCGAACTTGTAGTCTCGAGTGGCAATTTGCCATACTGCGATCAAAGTTAATTAAGCACATTAATGGCTGAGTCTCAGGAAGATATAACATACCATGTGTATCAACTGGAACCGCACCCATCTTATCCAAACTCATGAGACAAACGCAATCAGCCACCTTCGGCCCAACGCCACTAAATTCAAGTAGTGCTTCATGGGCCTCTTTGTAATCCTTCTTATCTCGTAGCGTGTTGAGATACCCAGCCGGATGATCCTTTGCAATCATGCATGCTGTTTGATATATATATTTTGCCCGATACCCAAAACCAAGTTCACGGAGTTTAGCCTCCACTGTTGACGCCGTGAGCGCCTCGATCGAAGGGAAAGAATAATAAGCGACCTGCTCAGGTTCCGCTGCGTTCACAGCGGACGAGGTGGCATCTGCTAACGGAGCAGCAGCAGCAGCAGCGGTATGCGTAATGCTTCCCAAGGGTTTTCCATAGGTTTTGCAGAGCTTGTCCACCATTTGCGATATCCTCGCTATATTATTATTGCTGCTGCAGATAAACCCGACCAGGCATTCCCAAGGGTCCTGTCGTAGCATCCTCACACCTCTGAATTCTCCGGCCTTCTTTTTGAAGTTTGGATCCGCGGCGGACCATTTCTCGTAAAGCGAGGCAAGGTCGACGGACAAGTTGAAGTAGTCCTTGAGGATCTCTTCTGTATCGTCTTTGTGAGTGGGGCCTGGAGGAGAGGGATATGTAGCGCGGTAGTGGAGGTGGGTTGGAGACTGGCGGAGAGAGATGATACGGTCCGAGAAACCGCAAGACCTGTGGGTAGAGATATATTAACAAACTTCCTTCGTTCAAGTAGGTATTTGATAAGTACCATTCATCAGGACCCGAAGCCCTCCATCGGAAAGACTGGCCGCAGCGTAGAACTGTGGCTACGCAGAGCTGGTTCAAGGAAATGGGCAATTGGCCCCAACCTGTCGCATAGGATTTTGTCATTTTTTGATAAAGAGCAGATATTGCAAACACGACCGTAAGTAAAGATGAGTAGAGTCTGAAGATAGGAGCGGAAGAAGGAACGGCCCCTTTATCAGAAAGCTGTGGGTCAAGCTTGAGAGGGCAATCTAATTCGCCTCCCCGCGACAACGCGTGCGGGAACACCAAAGTCCGATCATCGCGTCCCTGCCAAGAGACATCTCAAATTCCCCGATCTGGCTTAGTCCCAGTCTCTATTGTCATTTGTTCAAATTCCATTTAACCATGGCCTATGATATATCCAGCTATATATATATATATATATATTCGGGGTCCTCCAGTCTACATTATTGCAGCATCTAAATGGCCTTTCTCAGTGATCCCCTCTCACCTACTAAATCTCGATATTTCAAGATCATGCCTTTTCCATCTCCGACGCTAGTTCGCTGTAGGGCTGAAATTTTGCATGGATTCTTGCCAAAGTGGAATCACCATGCATTGGAGGTATCCTTGGCAGGAAAACGACCATGCCACCCGACCCCGCCCCCACCAGATTCCTTTTCCATGTCAGAGGGTTCCTGATAAACTAAGAGACTTAAGTTACTATCGAGTGCATAGGTAAGAGTTGTTCCTGAGCTCCAATTGATTTCTTTTAAATACTTATTGTTCCAACCTAATCTCTTACAGGACTTTTGCTTAGCATATCTATACTTAACATATATTACATATAAATGACACAAGTCGACCCACTAGTCGACCCTCCGGTGGACGATGATATCAATGGGAATACAGCCAACCCTCAATCCGTGCCACGTAAAACACTATCCGAGTGTTTCGACGAAGCCTGCGATCGCTTCCAACTAGAGATCGCAGACCCTTTAGTGCGGAAGGACCCAAAGCGTGCAGCTGCACTTAATGAGTTTCGAAGAGGTACCAACCTCGCGCACTTGGAGCAAGTATGCATGAATTTGAGCAGCCAGGCGGAGGATAAATCAAATAATGCAACCCGGTTGTGGACGACGCTAGACCAAATTAAGTCAGTCGGAGACGCTTTTATTGACTGTGCACCGGAGAGTGTATCAATGGTTTGGTTTGGGATTAGTACCTTGATATCCGTAAGTCCTCCAATTCAATTGTAGGATAGCCTGTATCTGATCCCTTATATGTTAGATAGGAAATGCAAGGCTACAAACTAGGCTTTTGATATGTGGAACCTGTGACAGTATTGCAAGTATTGTTGCAGATTGCATTAGATGGGAGGCTCGGGCTACTCAAGCTGGAGAAGGGGCGCCTCAACTCGATATATGGGAGACTGATGTCTCAGAGCTAATTTTCAATATACTTGATTTCCTATGGAATGCTAAGCCACATCTAGATCAAAGCAGGCTGAAAAGTATAGACCACCAAGGGAGTGAACCAGGATTTTTCGGCAATAAGCTGCTAATATTAATGTTTTACAGGGATTGGAAGTACTCTGAAAGACCTCTTCACTAAGGAGTTGCAAGCAAAGGTTGATGCTATTTTGGAGAAGTACGAAGAATTAGTTAAGCTGGCGCAGGCTCACTTTGAAGACTCCGTTTTGCATGAAAGCTTAAGTAAGCCATGAAGTATCATATGCCAAAAGCGGGTCATTAACACTTTGTACTAGGGACCGGAGAGAAACTCGATCAGATATTACAAAATTTGAAAGGTAGGCTGATTATATGTTCAAACATTACTATCTAATGGGCTATGTTGTTCTAATAGACGTTGCTAGACTATGTCACGGTTGTTCCGAACATCATAGATGCGATTCAGCGTCAGGCTCTTCTCTACGAACTTGATCGCCAGCAATCCAGGCTCAACAACTCTAACTCACATAAGCTCCATTTCGCTGCCTTGAGCGATCGCCTAGATACAATTATCAAGGAACGAAATAACCGCCCTGTGGCTAATTGGCTATTCAAAGAGGATGCTTACATCGATTGGAAGGGCGACAAAAATGAAACCACCTTGATTTGTGTGAGAGGACCTCGAGGCCATGGCAAGTCGGTGGCAATGATGAGTGCTCATCGAGAGCTAAGGAACGCCCTGCCGAAGGAGACCGTGGATGATCCATCCGATCAGACTGGTGATATTCCCACCCCTCTTGTTTGCCATTTTTTCTTCAAGAAGGGAGACCAAGATATCCAACATACACGGACTGGATTAGAGTCTATTCTGCATCAGCTATTAAATAGCAATGAGTTGCGCAAAAATACGGCAACACTCGCGGCAACAGTTGAGGTGCTCAATCCTCGATTTGGAGACACAGGGTTGGACAACCAGAAAAGGCTGGAATTCGCGGACTTCCTGGAAAGTCAGGCCGCCATGACCGATGCAATTCGGAGAATCGCAGAAGCTATACCTGAGCGTGTTTACTTCATGATTGACGCACTAGATGAGTGCCAGGACAGGAGAGAACAAGGCATAGTGCAAGCCATTAAATCGATTGTACGCTCAAAGACAGACGGTGTGAGAGTTATACTCTCCGCAAGAGATAGTATTGATATAAAAAGCGAACTCATCGAATCAGGAGACCCCAACGACCCCAATCCGCCCGTGGATCTTCCAGAGAATATTCAAATTATCGACATAACGGCAGAGAAAAATTCGAGAGATCTTACGGATTATTTAAGACACGACGTTGGAAGAGTTTTGACACGAAGAATTGACCGAGAGGCTTTTAAGGCATATTTCGACTCAGAACTCGCGAGAATTGTTAAGATTATTCACCATAAAGCTAAAGGAGACTTTACGCTAGCTCGGATGATCATAGCCAATCTTCAACAGCCGTCAAAAGATTCATTGGAGAGGAAGATCCAGAAGCTACCGGCGGCTATTGGGGATATTTACCTCGCAAGTCTCGAGTCATTGACACCAGATGAGCAAGAGTTGGCCGTTTCAGCCCTTAAGTGGGTTGTTTGGAGTGTCTCTGGTATAACTGTTATTGAAATCTCCGATCACTATAGAGAACTTTACAACGGGACGAGTGTTCACTCTGTAGAAGAGACGGCACATGGAGAGAGTGTAGCAGAGGAAAATGGAGACGAAAACGCTGTAGCGAAACCAGTTTACACGGACCCTTACGAGGACCCTGAAGTGAAAGAGATTATTTACCATCTCGGAAACGCCGGCCGCGATTTCTTTAAATTTGACAGAAACACTGGCTTGGTCAGCGTGGATGTGTCGATTCGAGAGTGGATTCGTGAGGATGGGTCACCCAAGTCGGCCATCCGAGAAGCCCGCGGTTTTAACAAGTATAGAGATCCAAGAGGAAATACAGTTTTCAAATTTACTTTGACACGTGAGGCGGCCAATAATGAAATAAATAAGCTAGAATTGCAATTACTGACCTTAAACTCAAGCCTATTTCGTGAGATACGGTGACACCTTAGCAGAACTATTTAACGAGCGGGAAGCGCAACTATCTATAACCATTGATATATGTAAGCGATACGTCATACTAAATAACTGCTGGTTTTGGATTTGTTAACCTAACTTATATCTCAAATTAGTGCGGGCTCTCAATAATAGGGCGTTCCAGGAAAAATATATGCCATGGCAGCCCCGTAGGATCAAAGATGAGATCCGTGGGAGATATGAAGTTGACCATTGGCAAGACCACCTCCGCATAATACAACAATGGTGGACTAAGGATAGCCCAAACGACCGATGGTGGTCAGAGCTCCTCAATCAACTTTCAATTTTCATGCAGCCACACAACTGGTACCGATGGAACATTAATCGACGTACTTTTGATTATCCAAGAGGAAAATATGCCGATGAGGAATGGTTACTGAGATTTTTCGACTCACCAGCCCAGATTGCCAGTAATTTCGGCCTACATATGATGATTGATCGCTTAGCCAAGGAAAACGGTATTGAGGATACAATCCCAACCCATAGCCAGGAATTAAAGAACGCAAGACTCGAAGCCCTCAAGGGATTTTATCTACATTGGCAAGGAGTTTATCAAACTTTCCAAATTGAGGTGTTTCTATCTAGAATAGAGTACCCCGAGTGCATCTCATTCCTTATCGAAGCTTTCCAGGATGATGATCTAAGTTATGAATACACGGAGCTTACGACTCTCCTGTATGAGATGGAGCCTGAGCTAAGAGTAGCCATTTTGGCTCTCCTCAAGCTTTCTGAAGCGCCCAAATGCTGCGAAGCAGTGGAAGATATAATCCAGGCGGCCGTGGAAGAATCTTGGCATGAAACATTGGGAGATGAGATAGAAGACTTCCTCAACAAGCACGAAAGGGACAGCGATCGAATTCGCACAAAAATCGAGGAACTCACTCCTGAGAAGAATCCTTCCACAATTACTACTGATGTGTCGATTTGGGATAGACCGAATCACTTCGGAGAAACCCCTCTCCATATGGCCGCAGGTCACCCAGAGACCCTCAAGTGCCTAATAAGATATGGAGCAGATATCAACAAAGAAACCTGGCAGAGATGGTACAACAATTTTGTCACACCGGTCCAAGCCGTTTTCCTCGATATCTGCAACTGCGCTGATGAAGAAGAGATGGCATTATTGCTACAATCTGCTAGAGGCCTCATCCTTGAAGGCGCAGACTTGACTGTTACTTTGCCACATGGTGCTACTCTCCTCCACCAAGCTGCCCTTGTTAGAGACCTTAATCTCTTCAAACTGCTTTGTGTTTCCGGCGATTGGGACGTCCACGCTGTTGACGACGAGCAGATGACGCCCATGCACTACCTCTTCACCGATGGTCCGCCCGCATCGGAGAAACTGATTAAAGAGACTCTTGACATTTGTAAGATAATGTTGAAGATGAGAAGCCCTGATGGTGACGATTTAGTCAATGCGCAGGATAGAAACAGCGAGAATCCCTTAGCCTATGCTGTCAAAACAGGATTCGTGGAAGCGGTAAAATTACTGATCAACCTTGGCGCCGACGTCCATGATGACAATACGAGTGGAGAGAACTGTTTCCACAAACTCTCCAAGGCGGATAGCGATAATCCTGAGGCTATCACGGAGATTGCCAATATCCTCTTTGACGCTGGAGTAGATTGCACCAAGCCGTCAAATTCGCAGTTCACGCCACTATCGTGGGCTGTGTACAATCACTGCCTTGAGAATGCGAAGTTCCTCCTGAGGAAATATAGCGAGTTGGCTAGGGAGTCATCTGAAAATAATCCCCTTCTGATCTTAGATCGTATTGGGTGCTCCCTAATTGACCGAGCAGCGGAGGCTGGTGGGAGCGATAAAGAAATTGACCCTACTCAGTGGAACGAATTATTCGATGAAATTTTGTCTGTGCTATCCGATCACGTTGATATCGGAGAGTATCTGAAAATTCCATCACAGAGTGGAATAACGCCACTTCACAGCGCTGTTATGTATCGAAATATGTACGCTCTAGAGAAAATACTCGAGATCCAACCCAACGTTTCTCAAAGGGATGCCGCAGGAGTAACAGCTTTGGACCTCGCGTGCCAACTTGTTGCCCAGGACGCATATGATTCGTCCAAGGCGATAGCAAAGGCTGAGAAGAGATTACCTGCTACTATCAAGATGTTTTCTGAAATCCTCATGAAGGGCACGAACTTATCGTTCTCATTCCTAGAGACGCGAACATTTGACAAGGCGGCGGAGGGCGACCCTCTCGAATTGTTGGATATGAATAAGATTACGGCGGTGCTTGAATTGCCATTTAGGGATTCTCATGGGTGGTCACTCTTTGACGCAATCTCTGCTAATGAAAGAGACCATTTAATACAACGGCTCTCAAATAAATTTCCTTCACCGCCAGAAGAATTTGCAAGACCCTCTCGTATCGGCGAGGTTCTGACAACTTACCCAGATGTCTCGGAGGATGGACTCGAATGCACCATGGCTCGTGAGTAGACAAAGTACTTTAGCAAACCTGCACCGAATCTAGAAAATGCTAACAAACTGTGCAGCCGAGCAACTTTTACCTCAAAGCTTTGATATGCTCAAGCTAGTAGCGGATCATCCTGTTCCTCCAGTAGACCAGGTTTTCTATTTCGAGTTTCAGGTGCCTGAGTTTAGGGATACAAAGATATATAGGTAACCAATCCGTCACTACTATACTAATTTTGCTTGGGCTAGATACTAACTACCAGACTATTTAGCTCTATGCGTATTACCCCAGTCTGCTCTATTGGTGTCCGGTCAATCCTCGAACAGAACTGGCAAGCATCTAAAGGTGGAATATCAATCACAAACACTCGTGATATCAAACGAGAGGGGAAAACTAGACCCTGGACACATGCCGGAGGTCTTCGAGAGAAACACGACTGGAAGTCAGGGTCCATTGGAGACAAGGTCATGGGATGTGGCATGAACCCGGTGAAGAGTTTCGTATTTTTTACCGTGAATGGAGAACTCCTGGAAGAGAAGTGGGAAGTTAGTCGACGGACGTGCTTCCCTACTGTTGAAGTCAACTTTCCTTATGAAACGTTTAGGCTGAATTTTGGTGCGGAGCCATTCCTGTTTGAGCAAGCAAATAATGCTGAATGGCTGAAGCAAGGAGAGGTGCAGGCGGAGTTTGTCGCATTAGCTGACCATGGACTGCGAAAGTGAGAGACCAGTTTTAGATACCTGATATGGTGTATCTTGAATATTATGTGTACTACCTATGATTCTATAAGCAGTCAAATCTCATTTCGAACTTAACCCTTCAATGCCTGTCCATGTCATGTCGCCAAACAACACCATGTTGCATTTTAGTGTGTTGTCGTGTTGGTTCGGTGTCGGCTGCCGGCTGGCCGCCAAACAAGGAAACACTTTGAGCTTCCAGCTGGCCCCTGTTGGCACTACGCGAATCTGGATTCAAGCCCACCGGGTAAATTCAATTGATCAATATTTCGAGAATATACCTTCGCCACGCCAGTCGGTCAGTCCAACCTCGTATTCCTGGAGATACTCCGGATCATATTTTTTCGATATTACCGGGCCAATTGATGCCATATCACCCCCCTTATTCTCTAGCGTTGACCTCAACTGGTAGATAACGCCGTCCTTCTTACGATATCGATATCTTCCTCAGCAAAAAACAGATTTCTCTACAATGGCGACAAAACCAAACCAAACACCGATACCTTCCTGCCTCGTCGTCGGTGGCTGCGGTTTCCTCGGCGGAGCAATCGTTAAATCTCTCCTCGCAAAGCATCCATCCTGCAAAATTACCGCTGCCGACATTCGGTTGGTGAACCAAATCTCGCACCCAAATGTTACATATGTCACCATCGATATCACGGACCTGTCATCGATCTCTTCTGTCATCGAGAATGCGAAGCCAGAGGTTGTAATTCATACCGCTAGTCCAATCCATGGTCTGGGGAGGGAGATTTATATGAAGGTTAATGTTGAAGGGACGAAGAATGTGTGCAAGGCGTGCGAGGATGGTGGCGTGAAGGTTATGGTTTATACCAGCTCGGCTGGTGTGGTTTACGATGGAAGCCCGTTGATTAACGTCGACGAGACTGAGCCATACCCCATCGTACCGTACGATGCCTATAATGAGTCCAAGGTTCACACCCCGCGCCCTCAATCCCAATCGAAATACAGAATTCTAACTTTTCGCAAACCTAGGCAATCGCCGAAGAAGTCGCCCTCGCCGCCAACAGCAGCAAAATGCTAACCACCGCCCTCCGTCCCGCCGGTATCTTTGGCCCCGGAGACCGTCAAGTAGTCCCCGGTTTCATCACCGTCGTCAAAAACGGCCAAACGAAATGGCAGCTGGGCAACAACACGAACCTGTTCGATTTCACCTACATTGACAACTTGGCATACGCTCACCTCCTCGCCGCGTCCACCCTCCTCCATCAATACTCCACCACCGGTGCCACGGATCCTTCCGTAGATCAGCGGAAACGCCTCGACGGAACGACGTTATTTATAACGAACGGGCAGCCAGTCTACTTTTGGGATTTTGCTAGGGCGATATGGTGTCATTATGGGGTTTACAACAGCGGATCGGTTGTCATGTCTAGAAGCGTGGGGATTGTGCTTGCGGCCTTGGCTGAGACTTTCAGCAAGTTGATGGGGAGAGAACCTGGTTTGACGGTGTTCAGAGTCAAGTATTCGTGTGCCCACAGATACTTTGATATTAGGAAAGCAAAGGATCTGATAGGTTATGAACCCGAGATCACACTGACAGAAGGGTTGAAGAGGACCATTGAGGTAAGCTTTTCCATTTAGCACTACTGTTCATTGTAATCGATTGTCTAGAGACTAACAACTGGGTGACTAAAGTGGTTCAAAGCGGAAGGGGCCGAGGAGAAGAAGGCGTAGATACCTGGCATACGGTAACGGCGGGGGAGTTTGGAACGTTATAGCTTTTGTACATTTTTCGTTTATTTGCAGCGGATTGTACTATATGCGGCAGATACATAATACTACGAATATTAATGAATACGCACTCTTCGGAATTTGGTTGTCGATATTCTAGCTTAAGAGATGAGATTCAAACCTAAATTCAGACTCCAAGGTGCTAATGCAATAGCGAAAAGATACTTAAACACAACACTAAGGTATACAATCGACTATACTCCCAATCATCCACCCGTTCCACTACTCAGTCTTCACGCTCCCCGGCCACTCCTGGTTTTCATCACTTCTCAGCCAAATAATCTTCTTCTTCTCAAGCGCTTTCTCTTCCTCCGTCAGCTTTTCCTGCGGTGGCCTAAAGGCTACCTCCCTCGGTAGCCTAAATGTTATGCAATACATCCTCTTATTCGGTGCAACAGCTCTTAAATATCCAATGTTAAGCCCTCCTTCGACAAAAACCTCCTGCGGACGTTTTATCTCTGCATCGTCACCTCCCTTATGACCACCCACAATGGGCTGCAGCATGCCTTTCTGAAATTGTTCGCGAAGGTCTTCGGTGCTGCTGACCGTCACTGGATATTGCAAGTATCTAGATACGACACCGCAAATCTCCTCCGCTGCAATTTCGATTTCGTTCTCTCGATGTCTGTTGAACGTGTAGCAATGTATAATCGGTAACTTGTACTTTGTTTCCTCCGAGAACGGCTTGCTCGGATCTTCGAATATCGACTCCATCCCTGCGTACAGTCCGATAAAGGCATCTAGAAATTCCACCGCCGAGGCGGGGAGATTCATGACGTACCGGGTGAAAACTTTTGGGATGGTATATTTCTCGATGCCTTTCATGTGCTCGGCTTTCTTCTGGTCCCTGTAACCACGGGAGCGATTCGGGTTATATTCGATGGTTTTGCCCGCATCTCTGAGGAGTGCTCTGGCGCTCTCGCGTATGAACTCTCTGCCGTCGAGGTTGAAGGGTTGGACTAGATTGTCAACCTAAACAAAATAAATTTGTTAGACGGCCGTACTACGATATAGGGAATGTGTACAGCCCCACCTTGTTTATGCGAATGGCACTCAGCAGTCCAAGATATGAATCCTTGTTTAAATCATTCGCCCAGACCAACGCTCTCCGCTTCTTCGCCGCCGGTATAGCGAACGGACCAACGCCAGCCATCACATCGCAAACCGCCTCCCCAGGGTTTGACAGCATCGCTACCCGGGAGTGTTCATTCTCGAGTCTGCTATTCCAGTACACCTTTTCAAAGTCGAATTCGAAGTAGCAATCGCTGTGTTTGGCCCTAACTTTGGTATTGGGTTCCCCGGCTACGATCTCCATGGGGAACGTTCGAAATTCGCTCGTTGCGCCCACGTCCTCCAGTTTTCGAACGACGGTTTTGACATTTTTGTTCTTGTCGAGGATGACCTGGGCGATGACGTCCTTGTACTCAACGTACTCGTCGTGGAGATTGAGGTGAGCTGGAAGGTCAGTTAGAATAGGTGTCCAAGAATAAAAAGGCACGGTATCTTACGAACCCAAGTGGCCGGCGGTAGTGAAACTTTGGTGGACTCCATCAGTTCCATCGAGTGGTAAAATCGATTTTAGTATCTCCTCTATAAGGGACTTAGATTGACCAGGTCTTCGATAAGAGGATGGAATACAGAGCTCACTAGTTTCGCACCTGAGCGGAAACTGTCATAAACTAGAGTTCCTTCTTTCAGCTCCAGCAGTATCTTTCCTTCCTTAACTAGCTTAACAAGCTCACTCGGCATTGTACTTTCGTCTAGGAGGTGTCAGTCTCTATCTCAGACATAAACCGTACCAATTGGGGTTAACAAACCATCAGGCTTAACATGCGGACTTAAAGGTATCCTCATTTTGTTATCGTATATCTTATAAAGACTCTTATCATCTATATCCGTTCTGCCTATGGGGTCCAAAAGCATAACGGGTGCGGCAGCTTTACGAGCCTTCTGCGTATCCCTACGGTCGACCACTGTGGCGCAGACGGTCGGGATACGTTTTGTAAATGCAGCCCTGTCGAGAACCTTCATACCCGGGTTCGCGGGGGCTCGGAGGAGCTTGGCCAGCATCTCTTTTTGTTCGGGTGCCAGTGATTTCTTGAAACCAGATGCCTACAATTATATACATGATTAGCTATTCCCGTACTCGAAGGCATTTTCTAGACCCGTGCAGGGGTATTGTAATATATATGTCATACCATTATTTCGAATTTAAGATTTTATGGAATTTAGAACCAAGCAGCGAGCCTAAGACTTAGCGATACTGTAAAGCGAATGTATAATCGCCATTGCCTTTGCTAGTATGTCCTTGAGGCAAGAGAGAAGGAGAGTCTTTATAGAATTTGAGTATGAGTCCCACCACTAGTCTTGGTGGGATATGCAAGCTTTGCTCTTTTGGTTTTTCTGCGCCGCCAAAAATTTTAGCTTTCCACCATTTCGGGCTCGCTTAAGCTCGGGCCACCGACCCAACTCGACTTTCAAACCACCGGCCAGCTAGCTCCATTACAGGACCCACTGCCACGCGCACGACAAACCTCCCGTCAATGGGGGGTGAAGGATATATAGATCTTCCAATGACCTAGAGTGCCGCCTAGACCGTCGATAATCGAAAAGAGCAAAATGTCTGGAAACGATGGAGTTCGCGGGCTCTATCCCACCCTCCCTACCTTTGAACTCAATACTTTCTCTGTAAGTCATCCCTTACACGGCAGGTTACTAGGTTTTGAAGATGGTTATCGCTAACAAGAGGGGGCGGAACAGTCCAAGGAATTCATCGTCAAAGATTTTATCGAGGGGCTCAGTCAAAGTGTTCAGTCTACGCGTCGTTCACAGGGGCCAGCAGCTACCGCCTTCGATCCCAAACCTTACATCCGAACGTTCGAAGCTGCAGTATCTCGAATCAAGGAAATCAACCAGGACCTAGCAGAGCAAGAGAGCGAACTGAAGGAAGCCGTCAGACGTGCAGAACTCGACCATACACGGAAAGTCAATGAACTCGGAAAGAAGCTCGAAAACACTCTGGATAAATTCCAGAAACTCGATGTCAACATCGGCGGTAAAGCCGTCCAGATCGGAAGTCAGCTGGAACAACTCGACAAGCAGCGTATGCGGGCGGTAGATGCTAAATTCTTAATAGAATGCTATGTAGAATTTAGTCGCGGTGATACCAGCAGGCTAGAGAAGATGCGGAAAAGCGGTCTTATCAATGATAGTATTCGATGCGCCGTTATCAGTCGACAACTCATGTCCATTGCCGAAAAGCTGGATCTCTCGAGCATGGATAGGACGAGGCGACTGATTGAAAAGTTCTCTGAGAGTCTTGAAAAGGATCTATTGAGCCAGTTCGATGCCGCATATAGGCAGATGGATATCACAGCTATGAAGGGATGTGCCAAGGTTCTTCACGACTTCAATGGAGGAGCCTCTGTTAAAGCACTCTTCGTCAACCAGCATGAGTTCTTCATCACAAAGCAACATCTCGTTACGAACGAGGTGGTTCTTGGAGGTGACATGTAAGTGGCTTCACAGCCTAGAAGTTATTTTATGAAGCTAACAAATACATAATAGATGGGAACAACTCCCCGATCCGGATGCTGAACCTCCGCCCCTAGAGAAATCACTCGCGGAGATCATTGAGGCAGCCAGATTCGTTGTTATCCAAGAGTCTTCATTGATCAAAGATATCTTCCCAGTCCCAGGAGATGTCACCAAGAGCTTCTTGCAGCGAATCTTCCAACAAACAGTACGTATCTCCAGAGTCCCGCATCTCAAATCTCTAGCTAATTTATTTATAGATCCAACAACGTCTTGAGCTAGTATTAGAGAAGGCAGAAACCATTTCGCCTCTTGCATTCTTACGATCTTTGCAAGCCGCCAAGAGCAGCCTCGACAGCCTTGTCGAAAAACTCAAGGAGAATAGTGAGGAACTCAACGACAAAGACACTAATAATGAAATTGCCGGATGTCTCGATCAGAACTTGGATGACTTGTTCACACCTTACCTTGAAGGAAGCGTAAAGTATATTGAACGGGAGAAGAAGTCTCTCCAGGATTTATACGAATCGATCCTCTTCAAGTTCAACACGTTCCACGTATGTGTTCTCGAATCCCTGTCACTACTGAGGTTCCGCTAACATTCATGACAGTCGAGACGGAAGAAGGTCCAAAACACTACAATGTTCGACAGGTTGAGAACGCAGCTACAAAACAGTACTACGAGCGCGACAGAGAGAGTCATCGCCCAGCTCCAAGATACAGACTCTGCAAACTCCCGTCGAACAGAACAACTCCTTCGCCTTGCTGGCCTAGGTTCTTTCAGAGAGCGTCGACACCAGAATAATGCCGAAAAGCTGGCTGAGATCGAACTTGAAGAAACCGATGGTCAGCTTTCAGTTGATATTTCGAAACGAATGATTAAATGGCTTGCTGAGAGCATTGGAAGGTCTCTTGAGCTTAGTTCTTCGGCAGACACGCCGAAGGACTCTGCCGCCTTCCTTTCGGTTCTCATTGATAATGTTGGTCTCTATGTTGAAACAGCGCTAGAAGGCTGTCTTGACTTTGCTCATACCGCAGAAGCTGCGAAGGGCGAACCTGACCTGAGTTACTTTTCAGAGCTCAAAGCCGTCAACATCATTCTCACCCTCATGCATAAAACTATTCACACTGCTTTAATTCCCTTGGCCCAATCCTCCCTCACCATACGTCGAGAAATGTCTATGGTGTCTACCCGCTTTTTTGGTAAGGTTGAAGAGCGTATCAACCTAATCATTCAGAAGACGGTGGACGTTGTTCTCAACCACGTTACATCAATCCTAGGCAAGCAACCAAAACGAGACTTCCGGCCTAGAGATGATGATGTCCATCTCGATACCCTTAAGACTCCCACCTACCATTCCATCTCTACTTTCCTCGAGAACACTCACGACCTGGCCCATGCCTCCCTCACCGGCCAGAACCTAACCACCTTCCTCTATGAAATCGCCGTTGGCTTCCGTACCCGTTTCCTCGAGAATATACAGAAGAACACAATCAACGCAGCTGGGGGCCTGATGCTGATCAAAGATATCGTACTTTATCAATCCCTCTTCCAGAAATGGGACACCGATGCAAATCACACGGGCGCCAGCGGAACGGTCAAAGAGAGTTACGAGTTACTGCATGAAGTTGGAAACTTGTACGTCGTTCCCGCGAACGCGTTGAAGGATAGATTGCAGGATGGATTACTCGCTAAGGCGAAGAAGGATCTGTTGACACCGTACTTGGCGAGGAGGGAGGATTATATCGTTGCGGGGATTAATAGAGTAGTCAGTATGGAGATTGCTTGAGTTCACTTATCAAGCCTGTTTTTTTGGCCCATACGTTGGGAATGCAGATATAGCGAGTTTGGATTTATAGTTTCAGGCGTTTACAAGATTTGGGGAGATGATGATAATGTATATTATGCTATTCCGGGGCAGCTAGGATTTCGGAATGGAGGTTTACAATTTACAATGACGCTATGTAACTCGTCTCGTACACTAGACGCTGAACCAAAAACAAACAAACGAAATCAGCAGTTAAGCTGACAAGCGTGCTTCTAGCACGAATTGTGACATTTAGAACTCTAGGGCGAATACTAATGTTCACGAGGAATTGTATAAAAAGTTTCTTTTTTTTTCCATATATCAATTCGTATTACTTCCACCTCCTCCATTTCCACCTATCTAAAAAGGATCTAAACTACACCGCCTAATTATTTGAGTCTCTTGGGGTTGAAATACAAAAATAAAAGAAAAAAGAAAATCCACCATTTTGGCACGTCCGATTTTTATGTTTTCAACTTTTTCCCTCCCCCGGTTGTCTCCCTGTAAAATAAAAGAAGTAAAAAAAGTGTATTTAAAGAAAGTCGAGAAGGTTGTGCTTTTTTAAAGGGGTAAAAGAAGAAAATATACAAATGAGGGGTTTTTTGTGGACGAGGGAGCTGCAGCAAAAAGTAAGTTGCCTGGTATAGGTAAAAATGCTTCTTTTTTTCGTGCAGACGGACGAGAAGGTTAAAAAAATTGCGAATGGTTGTCTTCTTCAACAAAGTGGTATAAATAACGGTTTTGGGTGAGAAGATAAAAAAGGAAACAACCGGCACCGAAGCCTTGCAAAAAAGGAAATACAACGCCATGAACCCCGCTCGACTGAATATAAAGAAAAAATATATATGAAAGAAATTGATGTGATGAGGGTAGAGAGGTCGGATAGTTATAACAGACGAGAAAAACTGATATCACAAAAAAGCAAAACAAGCAGAAAGGTCACATAAAATTACAAAACAACAAAAATACAGTTTAGATGTGCGGTGGCCCTCTGCCCGCAGTGTGTCCCACTCCTTGGAACAACTGTTCGGGCGGTAACCTCTCCGCCATCTCTTGGGGATTTGGTACCGGGGTAACTCTGGTAGGTGCTGGAACGTAACCTTCCTTTCTTCTGCGGATGTACGAAGCGAGAACTCCAATGACAACGATCAAGAAGATCAATCCGAGGGCGATAGCGAGGGAGATCAAGACAACGAGACCAACCGCCAACTTGCCGCCACTGCCGCTGAAGGAGTGTTTGCTTCCAGAGATGAAGGAACCGAGAGAACCGGACGTGCCATCGGCGTTGGTGGTGAGAACGAAAGGAGCCCAACGGGTTCCGTCAAAGATGGCGGCGGACGAGTTGAAAGAATACCCATCCAAGCGGATGTTGCCGGAGGCCATGAGGATTTGATTATCGTCGAGAAGGGAGTTGGTGACGTGGGGAGTTCCGATTTCAAAAACCTCAATTCCCTGAACGATAGATCCGGATAGGAGGGCATCCCCGAGGTTGGTCCACTTGGTGCCGTCCCATCTCATGATGAACGGCTTACCATCTGCGTTGCCACCAACGTAAACATTATTCTCCTCGCCGACGGGTGTAAAGATGGTAGTAACAGGTCCAGGGATCTCGGAGGAATTGGTGAAGACGGTCCAGGCTGTAGTGCTAACCTTATATTGAGCGAGGTTGACGCTAGAGCTGTTGAATTGGAGTTCGCCTCCAACGACTAAAGTATCAGCATCGGTCCAGGCGCTGGCATAGACGGTTCCTCCAAAGCCGAAACCTGGGGCGAAATATTGGAAGGTGCTTGGATCGTAGACACAGATACCCGCACAACCAAAACCTCCAGCAACTTCAGTGAAAGAGCCGCCAACATATATTTGTCGGCCATTGGGCTGCTGGGTGATGGTGTAAACGATAGTATCGTTTCCATCGGCTTGAAGGGGTTGGGGCTGTGGGCTGACGAAATCGTTCGCTTGCAAGTCCCAGACAATCATACCCCCAACTGGAGCCCCTTCAACCGTGGTGTTGATAGCTCCTCCAATATACAGGAGATTTGGGTCCGCCGTGACGAGCAAGGAAGTGACAACGCTGTCACCGCTCAAAACATCCTTCGAGACGCCACTGAGGCGATTATTGTCGTCTCCATAAATCAGAGCCAAATTCTCAAAGTCACCCGATGTAAAGCGTCCTCCGAGGATCGTAATGTTCGAAGCCTTGTCGAATGCGCCAGCTTGAACACCGTTGAGTTGGAGACCGAGAGATGAGTCAACAGCCCTCTTCCTAGTTGAGGTCTGAGTGGATAGTTCTGGGATCGAGATGTCGACGCCGAGGGGTACAAGCTGGATTTGGTTATCAATGTTGGAAAGCCCAATTCCACCGGAAAAGCCAGCCTCCGTGAACAAGAGTGAACCACCAAAGATAGAAGGGCCATTAGGGATCTCAACTCTATCAGCAAGATACCCAGTAATGCTATAAGGAGCATCAGAGAGTCTCTGGAGCCATTCATTCTTGCTAGGAACCCAAATAGCAAGGCCGTCTACTTCAACCTCTGGAGCGCTTCCGGTTGCGAGAATTTTCGTAAAATCACCAGAGAAAACATAAGTTGTTTCGAGAGTCTCAGAGATGTTAAGGGGTAGTGAGACAATCTTCGCGGGCGTTCCATCAAGGCCAGATCCAAGAGCGCTCCATTCGCCAGAATCAACATTGTAGGCGGCAACATGAGAGAGACCAGCCGTCTCCTCGTCAACAGTATCATTAAAATCGCCTGCGAGGTACATCAGCTGGCCTGTGAGATATGTGTCCCGAACAATACCATTCAAACCACCAAGGCTGGTAGCTTGGAGGCCATCAGCTTCATCAACAACCACGAAGTTGTGGAAGTCAGTTGTTTCGATACTGCCGGCGAGGAATACTCTCTTATCAAGTACGGATACAGAGTTGATTGTGATATTTCTCGGGAGTCGAGTAGCAGCAATGTTGATAGCAAGATCTTGCTCAAGGCTGTCGGCCGCGGCAGCAGGGTTGTAAGCGAAAACGCCGTTCAGTACTAGGCGTCCACCAAGAGTACGAGAAACCGCATTTGAAGTAGTTGCACCCTCTTCAATTTCTGGCTCGAGGACAAACCTAACTCTTGATGCAACAGTGTTGATGGAGCCTTCTTGCCCAGCCACAGGTCGAAGGGTAACCTGAGGACTGAAGTCTTCACTGTTCGCCTCAATATAGCCTGTGAACAAGGTGTCGTACTTGTCAAATTCGTTGGTTTGGAAGTAAGTTGCTTCGGGTGAACTCGTTTCGTTAGAAGAGAAGCTCCCAGAGACAGTTACTTGGCCACGTTGAGCGCAGGAGCCGTCCTGGAGGCACCCAGGAGTATAGATGAGGACTTGGTAGATGCCGGAGATTTTTATATCCGGCTTGAAGGTAACGCTGGCGTCTTCAAGTTCAGCACCAGAGAAAGTGGCGGTTAGGTATCTTGAGTCAGTAAGAGGGGGACCGCCCGTAGAAGTCCAGGTCCCGTTAACTTCAGAAGATGATACAACATCAAGGTTCTTGCACGATGGTTCATTCAAATCCGAATCGGCAAAGGCATAAATATCTGTTTATACTCCGTTAGTCATCTAGTTCACATCGCTGATATGTGGAATGAGCTTACCATCTTGGAACAACTCCAAGGCGTTCAATCCTGCACCTGCGCCAAACCATTCGATAACCTCGAGCCTGAAGGCGTTCGTGGGAATTGTATTGACAAAGTCAAAGTCTTGGAATGGGACAGTGTCATTAGTCTCGTGGGAAAGCGGACACCAAGCATCACAGTAGAATCGCTCATTCGACACAGGATCGACCGATGTAAGATTCATGATACCATTGTTCGGTCGAGAGACGAATCGGAAAGTCTTGAGGCCCCTTCCCTCGAAATGAGTATTGTAAAGTCGGAGCTTGGTCGGGTAGACGGTATAGGCGAGTTCGGCCGTCCACGATCCAGGTTGTCCATCCTCAAACAGAAATACAGATCCGGCCTCCTCTGTGGTACCACTGCTGCAAACAAGCGTTTCTGGATCATCAAATCCAGCTCTTCCCGAACCGAGTACGGCGGTAACAGTTGCTGACTGAATGTTGATAACTTGCTGGGTAATTTTGTGTGTTCCATTCGGATTCGAAACAAAGGAGTCATTGCCGATGGTGCTGAATCGGCCTCCAAATATAACTGTCCCATTTTGTAACCGAGATATCGACTCAACAGGTCCGTTGAATCCTTGAAATGGGAGTTCCGCCCATCCTTCCATGCCCACCCAGATGATAGCATTCGTTGAATTTGCTCCGGAAAAATCTCCTCCGAAGTAGACAGAGTTTGAGTCTTGGTCGCATAGAAGTGCATTAACGGACCCCGATATCCCCGTTAGCGGGATTGGTACTCCCGTGGTAGCGTTCAACAAGGCTACACTTTGTGCAGCAACGCCACCTACGTTTGTAAAATTTCCTCCTACAACAACGCCAGCTACTGTGCCATCCTGAAGGGTGAACAAACACATGTCGTTAATCGGGCCATTCGCAACGGCCAGGGTCGTCAGATCGCCATTTGGAAGTTGCGTGATAATTGCATGGCTGTCGTTTGTAAAGTATGTTTGGCTGCCCTGTTCCGCGTATTGGTATAAAGATATACTTTCAAAATTACCAATAAAGCCCATGCGACCATAATCTCCAGTTTGAATGTCGGGCAACTCGACCGGCGTAAAGTTGAAAGCCGATGCTAGAGTCGTTAATGCCGCCCATATCGGTAATATTGAGGAGACTTTCGCCCCTCTCCTCCTCCTTAAACCCATCTTTCGATGAGTTTTTCGGGTGCAATTGGTTCACCCCAATCGCAAAGTTAGAAACCTATAAAACAATAATCGTCGATTCAAGAGACCAGAAAAATTTTTTTTTCTCTTATCCGTTGACTTTTCCGAATGCGTTCACGCTTTATACAGTGATGAAATCATTTGATCGAGTGAAAACAATTATTGCCGTTAACAGGTCATTAATGCGAATGAAGTCGAGATTGAGAAAAGAACCAAAAGGGAAAACGTTCCAAAGGACAAATGCTACTATATTAAACAGCAACAATAGTGTCGTTAGTCATAAACTTGAATTGGTGAAGAAGTGGAAGAAGAGAGTGTGCGAAAACGGGAAGAGAGAAATTTGCAACGAGGCGAAAAAGTGGTGTCGACAGGATGCCCGTGTCGCACCGAGACAGCGAACAACGCACACTTGGTTTTTTTTCCTCGTTCGCTTCGCTGGCAGCGTCATGGGAAGGGGGGTATAGAAAGGAGAAGTACCCACCGACGACGAAAGGACTATTAGAATATTACTAAAATTGTAATGATGATGGTGATGGTGATGCAAGGGGATTGACAGGATTCAAGAGTCCACCACAATTCTTCGGTACTCGATTGTCGGAACAGTGTTGAGTTTCAAGGAAGAATTCGAGAATCAATAATTTTCGACGAATGCTAATCCAGGAATGCAAATTTGTTGGTATTTTAGAAGAAAGGATTGATTCTTGTAATTGTCGGGTTTTGTTATTTTATTTTTATTCTTTTCGAGAGGGATGAAGAGGAGTGTTTCCAGGGTTGAGATTCCTAAGGGAAGAAAAAACAATCCAAATAGGGTTGAAGCTGGATGAGGTTGCTGAATTTGTGTGTCGTGTCTGAGATGACAATGATGGGAAAGGGTTGCAAACAGACGTGTCGACCGCCGACTGATCGGATTACGGTGATGACAGAAAAGGTACAAAAGCAGTTGAACAATTTTCGAAAGACGTAAAGGAAAAACGAGTGTAAGGTGCCCAAAGGCGTGAAGGAGGGTGGGAAAAAACAAGAAGAAGAGGAAGAGGCGGTTTGTGCGTATCCACACCGATCCCGTTTCTCTTGATCGGTGAAGTGGGTGTGGTGGTATCGTCAGAATATGCACCTGCACGGGGGCCCGAAAGAATACAGAGAACGGAAAGAGACAAAAAAAACAGAAGGGGAAAAAAAAAGCTAAAGGAGTGTGGATGGTATACTTGCTACTACTAAGAGATGAGAAGAATGTATTTCCAAGTTTTTTTCTCTCTTCTCACTCGACCAGAGTGCAGCAGTACCCTATTGTTTTTCTTTCTCCCACTCTCGCCTGGAGATGGACTGATGGCTTGTCTGGCTAATTCTGCGGACAAGGTTTGGCTGCATGGAAAAAAGGGGATTTGTGTGGTGGAACGTGCAGCCAATATGCATGACAGACGCAAAGTTTGGACTCTCGGCCAGCAAAAGAGAAAGCAAAGAAAGCTAAGAAGGGCACGAAAAGGAGAATCCGCGCATGGCGGGCACACCTTTTTCCTTCCTTTCCCTTTCTTTTCTTTTTTTTTTTGTCCCTTCTCTCTTCCAGCCAACAGAGCGTGGTATTTTCTCGCCAGACAAGGGCCAGGGGGGATACACCTCCGTTCGTCGTTCTTCTACCGTTCCCTTGCTGTTGTACCTTGTATACTGGCCGGCCACTAATCAGGAACACATGCAACTGCGAGGGGAAGGCACTTCTCTTTTTTATTTCGTATTCCCTGTCCTGCATTTCGCAGCAGCTTCATGGATATATTATTCACAACCGGCATATATGCACCTCAGGAACCACCCGCAAAAATAATGGACCACAAAAAGGTTTTTTAGAAAAGATTACTCTTTTCCTGTACTTCCTCCCCTCTCACAGCACGATTCGGCCATGCTACAAAAAAAAAGAGTTTTCTCCCATATTACGTTACATACAAATTGAGGAACTCACCGTGTACGGTTTTGAGTGTGGTTACAGAAGCGAAATTGGGGACGCGGGCCAAGGGTTTTTAAGACTGGGTGCCCAGATACCAAGGAGGAAACCCACCCCGGCAACTTGGGTTCCCTTTTCGAGCAAATGAAGAAGAGTGTTCGTTTTTTCTCCCATGCTCTCACGGGGGAATTACTGGGTAGTCGGCAAGGTCCTTTGCTGTTTTTCGTAGGTAAGTGGGCTGACATTACTCAACACCGATACGCATCGATTCGGTCAACCCTTCGAGAACAAAGACCTCTTTCAGATATCTATCGACCAACATGTTTCAATGGCAGAATTTTTCCCACGTCTATGGGCTGCAACTGGCCATGGACCGCCGAACAAATAACACCCGTGTGTGGTCAGGGCTCAGAATTCAGAAATTGGATGACGAAACGGTTCATCTCCGAAGGTTATTGATCGGCCTTCAACCCACAGGGCCTCGTGGTGGGTTGGCGTGGTTGGGTGCTCCTCACACAATTTAACTGAACCACCCACCAGCCCCAATCATTTCGCTGGTGATGACGATGGCTTCCGACTGGCCGCCCTTTTCTCATTGGCTGGTGATACGATAAGACGCAACAACAAATTTCCCACTTCCAGTTTGAACACGCCTCTTCAGCCCTAGGGGCCATCATATCAGCAAGCAGTTCCAAAGCTTACTTTTGGTTGGAATTATTTGATTTTGTTGGAAACCCTACACGAGAGAGACAGAAGGCACGCTGTTGGGGATCTAACAGGATCCTGAAATTTCTCTATCCGAACAGTGAAACCTCTTCCATTCGCAAGTCATGTCAGGTGTCGTGTTATTCTTAGTAGATCTAAAAAGCCGATTGTCGTCGAATTCGACAGGTTCAAGCGCATAATCCTAGCTCAGGAGCCCTACCGGATTGCGACTTTCTTGTATGCCTTCGAATATTCGATCGCAGCCTGAAAACGGATTAAAGCTAACCGAAAGACACGCGAAGAAAGACAAATCCAAGCCATGCATAAGCACCACCCGTTTTCTTTTTTTTTAGTACCTCTGGCTCTCTATTTTTATATACTCTCCACTAGCACTGTTAAAGGTAAACTAAGATGCATCGTCCCGGGCAGAGTATTCCGCACTGATACCACCTGCCTACAACCAAACCCATGGAACAGGAGCCGAAAACTATACTCGTATGTACGCAGTAAATATTCCTCCCACCATAAAAGACCTTTTCCTTCTCAAACGACGCATCCCACATTCCCATTACACACATGACATCAACGGGCGGTAAATCACCTACCCGAACAAAGGAATGTAGCTTACAAGCCAATCGTCGATCACCCGTGCCCATGCAATTTCCCCACGAGGAAGGAAAGGAAACCAGAAAAAAAAAAAAAAACACGAGCAAGAGGAATTTGCGCAGTCCCGGCCTGTGCCTTGTATGCCTTTTCCTCCAGACTCCAAACATCCTGAAACGGCTGGGGGCCATCCTGTAAAACAACACCTGCTTCAACGTCAACACATTTTAAATATTTTACAAAGAACCCGAACGAGCTAGAGTCTGATATAAACAAGCTTTGACTTTCATGAGTCGCAAAATTTATACCTAGCTAGCTGGCTAGGTGGAGCTTGAGTTAGCTCGACCTCGGATGTGCTTCCGATATATAGTTCGGCCGTCTCTTAGTGAGCTCTTACTCTGGGTTTAGCCCCCCAGATGCTCATCCTCGACGAAATCCTTCTTCATGCGTGTTGGAAGGAGGGTTGATTCAAAGACAAAGGTTGACGCGGATCCAACATCTACAACACAACCAACTCTTTTCTTCTTTTGCGCCCTCACTAAGCTTGCTCTAGTTGACATGCAAGTATGCTCCCGATAGCCACTGCTAAAGGAGTCAAGGGAAGGCTGGCAACCTTCGGTGTTTTTCTCCATTTTAAGACTGCCCAATGAACACTACTGATCTTATCCGAGAATTCCGGCCCCAGCTCTAGAAATCGTGAAACTTTATCTGTTGTAATAATAGCCTTGCAAGCCCGTTTCCCCTTGCCTAGTCTGTGATAATGAAAATAGCGTCTATAATGGACCCAAAAAAGTGTTTGCAGTGTCCAACAGAATCTGAAACACGTCGTCAAGGGGCTAGATTTTGTTCTCTGTCTATTCCTGAGTCAGCAAGCGGGGCCAGATGCATAAAACATACTGTATGTTTATCCGAACATTTGTGCCTCGTCTATGATCAGTAATAGATGTCTACATGCATGCGCGCCCACATGCAAATAAAATGTTTGTGTCAAACATCAGGTGCATGAAACAGATGTAGAACATTATTAGATCACAGCACCGATAATATAAATCGCTAGCCGAACTTTTCTGCTCTCCTTACTACAATGACGAAAAGAATGCTTGTGATATTGAAACTCTTATTATAATACAGCGATAGGCTAATTCCCTCGTTTATCAAAAGCTTACTAACGCCCCCTTTCAGACAGCCAGTGTAATATCAACGTCTACAAAAATCGTAGAAGGGGGGGGGGCTCTCAACTCTCGATATCGATCCGACGTCGTGATCTTTCCCCAATTCTCCGTCGACCCAGTATGAATTGCGCCGTTTCCTCTTCCTCCAGTCCAAACAAGATCTTAACTCCATTCTCCCCAAATTCCTCCGGTTCATCCTCACCTTCCCACCCATCCTCCTCCTCCTCTTCCCCATCCCCCTCCCATACAAACTCCGGAATCATATCATCATATGAATGCGGATCCCCCTTGCTCCTCCCCTCAATCCACCGCCCCACCCCAAAAATCCTAGCCCTAATATTCCCCTCCGCGCTAATAAACTCCCCGGATCCATCCGTGGAACCCGCGCACAGGTCTTGAATGTTTTTAAACGCATCCCCAACCTGCTCATCGTGGACGAGGTACGTTTCATCGTGGTTGTCGGATTCCTCATCGATGTAGCAGAGTTGGACGGCGATCTGGCTGGTGCCGAAAATCGGGTCCGTGTAGGGTTGTGAGGCGGACCAACAGTTGCGAGGGGAGATTTCGCTGAGGATGCTGCGGCGGAAGTGCGTGGTTATGAGTGTGGTTATGGCGGTGGAGACTGCAGGTTTGTAGTAGCTGGATTTCTTGAAGCGTTAATCTAGGCTAATTGTAAATCTGGGGGAGCTTGCGGAAGCATGCACTTACGCCTGGGAATTGAAGCACCTGATCACCCCATCCTCCGTGTTGATTGTGTCTATTATTTTCCATTGTTTTTCCAGTAGACGTCTTTTCCTCGGCCTTGCAGTTGAGGGCCTGTGATTTTCGAGATCCTGCTCGGGTGTATGTGTATAAGTGGACCAGTTAGGTGAGGTAGCTGTTGGTTCTGCGATGGTGGCTGTATGCGATCCAATGCTCTCTGAAGACAGGTCTCTTCCGGGAAGCGCCCAACTAATAAAGCTGAGTGCGAAATATGTCCAAAATCCAACCATCCTCTATCGTGTGTACCCTCTAGTTCGGGTATTTAAATATTATATTGAAAACCTGGCCAATTCCAACAAAATAGCCGACAATATTGAAAGAAAGAAAGCGCTAGATTGGTAAATTGTATAAACCGATCAACCTAAAGCGGGAAACAATTGAAATTGGTTTGAATGAAGTTATTCTAAAAATTTAAAAATGAAAAATACTGGGAAGTAAATATTTTATCTTCGGCGCATGTCCTCAGACAGTCTCGCGAGCAAATTCCTGTGTTGTAAACATTCTATTGGGCTCCATCAAGCTACTAATGTACCATCCCTTTGCGTTCCTAAACAATATATAGGGCTAGCTATTGGTGGGATTGCAAACCTCAAACGTTTAAACATGGAGTTGCGCATTGATATCGTCCCAGGAGTTAAAGCTAAAAATACTTCTTTGGCTTTAGTCCCGAGTAGCTGTTATGCAAGCCGTAGCAACGCAGCAGCAAAAGTGGACAGTCTAGCTCCGCGAGACGAAGGAATGGTACTAGTGTGAGCTGATTCTCGCGATACTACCTATTTTAACTCGCACTCTTCATTGTGAAAAATGTTTACCTTCGTTTCCATATGTAAAGTAAAGATTATAAAATTACAGAAAATGGTACAAGAGAGAGAAAAAAGCATTAAGAGGTTTAGAAGAGGTTTAGATCGAGTTGTGCGAATTTAAGCCATAAACTATACTGTCCCTGAAAAGAAACGCCCCGTCATAACACGTGCCATCGTCATTCCGTGATTCAAGCCACCATATCCTCTAATATTTGACTATATCTCCCATTCGCATTCTGAAGGACCAATTTAGGACCGGCATCACCGTGCCTTGCTGGTAATTCTTCTTCCACTTCGACCTCAATCTCCACCTTCTCCTCAACCTCAATCTCCACAGAAACCTTAACCTCAATCTCCACTGGCTTCCTCTCTTCCCCCTGAGCGTCCTCAGGATCGCAGACATCTTCGTATTCAGCGATCAAATCATCAAATGCATTTGCATCAGCTCCGTAGATCCCCTCCAACCCCATCGGGAGCCCCACAACCCTAGCCCTAAATCCAAGAGTATCGACATGTTCTCCGGAACTTCCCGTCGAATCTTTGCAATCCTCCTTTACCCGACCGATGGTGGCCTTGACGTCCATGGCCGATAATAATAGAGGAGTATCTCCAACATTGCAAGTTTGGATAGCGGTCGCGCGAGGGATCTGGCCTTCCGACAATACCGAGACCCACGGCTCCACGACGTACCAGCAGCTCCCCGGGTCCAAGACTTCAAGTTGGCCATCTTGGAAGTAGGTGCTCAGGAGCCTTCTCGTGGCGAGGGTGATGACCCATCCCAAGTATCTAGAGGTGGAAAACGCATGGTTAGAGGCTGTCGGTTCTTTCTAGTAGACTCGAGGTAAAACTTACGGTTCTGTTTTGTAGCAATAAGATGTCCCCCTGGAAGTTCGGATCTTGCTGATAATTTCCCATTCGTTCACATCGAGGGCCCTACTATTGGGATGCGTTCTCGTCCGGGGTTGAGGATGCGCGAGCGAACCTGGTTCACCCGCGGGAGCGGCGCGGACGCCGAAGAGCCCCTGCAGAGGAAGACTCAAAAACAAATACCCAAACATCCGGCTGACCATTCTGAAAATTAAAAATTTGAATAATAATATGTATAAAGGAAAGTAAAATGGAAGAAATAAATAAAAAACGAGCAAGGTGTAACCTTTCCCGCCAGGTAAACAGCCACGATGACAGGATCGCAAAAACTGAAAGGATTAAGATCCGACAGAGCGGAAGCGGGGGCGCAAGATCACTATATATGCGTTGTCCGAATCGATTAAATCTCAGCCTTAGAATACGATCGGAAAACGATCGAACGCGTCGTTGAGATCTATCTACCGAAACTCCAATCAGACCGTCGAGGCTATGCAATTAAGCGCTCCCTGTCTAATAACTATACGAGGTTGTTATTTTTAAAAATGCGCAAAGAAAGTAGGGCAAGTTTCTTGGGTAGGTTCAACACCCGTTTCATTTCGTTTGGGTGCAGCTGTGCCACGAAGTTACATTTCGACGTATCAACCACACCCACATTCCAGATGATGGGTGCTTTGCATTCCATAAAGGCGAGGGCTTATCTGGGGATTAATCGATTATGGCTTAAACTTCGATTGTACGATGAGGTGTGTAGGGGAGGAATGCGGCTTGGTAGAAATGGCATTTTTAATATAGAAAAAAGTTTTCTCTTCATTGGACACAAATAATGAGTATTAATGTATGTCTAAGAACCAAGGAATCCGTATTCTACAATTGTGAAATGGCATCTGTAAGAATCAAAAGCGTGAACGGGTATCTTGTGTACTATGCGATTGATTGAAATTGCCTCCTCTTCAAATCTGGGTAGTTGTACCAATATATACCATCCACCATTAATTATGTTCCTCGATCACGCCTTGATCCCGTCTCTTTGGCTCGTTTGTAGACTCTATTGGATCTTCCCCAGTATGCCCTTGGTCAGCCCTATTCTGTACCAAAGAACTAAATATAGTCACACCCTCGCACCCACTTGGGGTTCTCAAATCCATTTGCCTCTTAATATCATCGGTAATGCTTCTCCAAATGCAAGTCTTGACCTCGACGCCAACTTGCTGGATGCTATCAATAGCCCATATACAGTCCAGATGCTCGTATGGAGGAATCACTTTTGCATGGACTAGATTTACGTCCGGTTCTGCACCCCTTTCTAGACGATTCAAGAGCTTCGTTCCGTCGACTAACTTGTCGGAACCACAGACCCACAGAGCTAGAGGTGGAAAGCTCTCATTAAACCAAGCTCGTTCTCTTCGCTCCTCTAGAGTTTGCGGTGGGTTGGGCGACGGCGAAGGAGATGGCTGTGTTGACTCGCTACGAGGGCAAGGATTATCCACTTTAGGGGTATCTGAGGTTGAGTCTGGGAAGTTGGTGTACGTTTGTGAGTTAGGCATCGGTGTACCCTTACTGACAGATGATATTGCATCAATTGTCGCCGTTTTTGATTGCCATTCCTCCGATATCTCCGTCCAGGGATTTTCGTCTTTGCTCTCCGTGGTCTTCCTTCTAGTTGATAGTTGGGCGGTTGCTTCTATCTTTTCCTCTCCATCTTCAATCAAGGGTCGGGTGGTTGCCACTGCTCGGGATTCCAGAATTTGTTCCCGCCCCTTTGACCCTCTAGTTGCTGCAACGAGAGATCCTTCCATCCTTTCTTCCTCCTCAACTTCCTTTCGTGTCGCAAGGATGCACTTGTGGGTTGCAAATCCGTCACGGCCAAGCCACCAGCGCATGCTCTCCGAGCTGACATATACTAGAAACCTCCGTTAGTCAGGTCCTACGTAATATAGCTTTAGGGAATTTAGAATTCTTACCAGGAGAGAACATGAAACCCCTACTCCTCAATTTCCGGGACCATAATACATCCGACCAGGAGAACAAGTAAGTGAACACTCGATACCCAAGCCACCCATACAATCTCCCGGGTACAACGCTATGCATCGTAATCATAAACGGTATAAACGAATGAATACCAAAAACGAGTCGAAACATCCCAGCTGGTATCAACTTCATAAACTTGAAGTATGCCTTCTTGATCAACGGCCCAGCATACACCGCTGGAGCCAGTGCACAAAATATGGATATCTTAGACCCAAGATTCGGATGCTGATCTTTAGCCATTGCAACGAAGGATTGCGTGGTTCCTTGCGAGTGGGCTACCAGGGCTAATCTCTGAAATTCGGTTCTCGAGAGGATGAAATCAACGAACGCCGGAAGGTCAAGGATCCCCATCTGTCGGATGTTCCAGCACCACATTCTGGGGTCTGACGACTTCAGCGCCATATGTTCCGGTTTGTAATAGCACCTGTTGTTTCCGAGCCAGACATCGTAGCCGCTATGTAGTAAGGACAGTTAGTTAAGCTAGCTCGGGAAGGCGGAGGTTAAAACCAAACTCACTTTTTACATAAATAGAACGCTAGGGAGTTGTCATCGTTTGCACAAAAAGCCCCGGCGCTCTGTAGCAGTCCGTGGATTAGCAGCACGGGGTATTTCCGTTTTACCCCGTCGTTACCATCGCCTTTGTCACTCGGATCAAATATATGTTGTAAAACTAGAATAAATCCATCCTCTGTGGTAACCTTGAACTCCTCCACGTCAAGCCCTACACGTTTGGCATAATATCTGACGTCACATTTTAAACGTGCTTTCCCATATTTCCGCTCCTGTTCATTGATCTCCCGGTCCAATTGGTCTTCTAGGTCCTTTAACGGTCTTTCTGGCCTTCCTTGCGGGTGGGTAATAATATACAAGCCTAGCTTTACAGTTTGAAAGACAGCACCGCAGACGATCAGGAGCAAGAATACAGTAGAGAGTATAGTCGAAACAACCCGGAAAAATTGTATCTGAGACCACCTAAACCAAGTCCAAGTCCCGTATATCGGCAGAGGAGGAAACTGCGCATTCGTCCTCGCCGGTACGGTTTCAATTGTGTTGCGTTGTATTTCCACGCCCGCCGTTGTTTGGCGGTGTGTAACCGAAGACGTAATTGTCGCGTCTGTTTTGAGATCTCCTAGAGCGGGATCGAAGGGTAAACGGACGCCGGATGAGGTCTCGATAACCTTCTCGTTACCGGCCACGACTTTGGCGGTTAGTCCTACGTCTGGCAGATTGGTTTGATTGCTAACTGGGAGACCTGTGGTTTCGACGGCCGGGTGTATCCAGTTTGCTGACCTTGTATTACCAACGGAGGTTGGAGATGCGTCCATAGTAGGCTAGAAGGTTCAGGGATCTCTAGCTGTACGAAGTGGGAAAAAAGGTAACTCTACGGGAGGCTCTAGTCGCCTGGGGTAGCACAGCGAATATTTAAACGAGTGAATAGGGTTGGTATTGTGATAGCGGGTTTGTATTGTTCATTCATGATGAGAGAATTAGAAACATAAAGACCGCTGGAAGGGTTTTAATATAGCCTTGCCCTTGAGTGGATATGAGAACAAGAATTTTGCCCTCTCTATATAAAATTGGAGTAATCTATATCAGCCTACATATGCTGCTCTGGCTGGGAATTTCCGTATCGCAAAATTTTTCCCATCTGTTAATCATGGCCGATGCTCCATCATTTTGTCGATCATAACAAACACGCAGGGCCACTTGCCACAGATTGATAGCTTAGCTTGGTACCTGTTGAGGCGCAGGGTATGGATGTTTCGTTGAATGTGGAAAAGTTAAAGTTGTACTATCAAGTAAATGCATGTACAAGCCCTTGCGAAGCGTCATTTCCTGTTGTTGAGTCTCCCGCTAAATGTCTTGAGATCTAAAATAATCGAAAGACGTATGATGTAATTGCCCCACGCCTAGAAATTAGTGCAAACAGGGGAGTTCCCAAAAAGACAACCAAAGTTTAAGCCAGCATGTTGCGTGTATCAAATAGGGGTTCTTGAAAAAGCAAAAGGCCGTAGGCAGGACAATTTAGGTTCTAGAGATTTCTCAAGTTTTTCTTAACATTCAGGTGCCCAGTGGCATTTAAAGGGTACTCGGTGCACTCTAAGTTTATAATTCTCCGGCCAGCGAGACATATGAACAACAACACATACGTTCTAAAAAAATACCACAATCGAGCAAGTCAGAATATGAGAGGTCCTCTCAGTTGCGTGATAGGAAACGATTCATTGAGTATTCTTGCAGGCTAAGCACCACAGAATAAGTGATACGTGATCCGTTTTAAGTTTAAATTATATACAAAAAGCAAACCAAAGATATGTTATACCGAATGGACCATCCGTAGTGATCGAAAGTATTTTGTGTTCGCAGCACTCCAGAATCCTTCGAGATACTTGAATATACGGTTTGAAATACAGCAGATGGGTAGCTCTTGTGGTTGAATTATCTCCTGGACAAACAATTAGTTCTGTGAAGTCTTCGAAGGCCTATTTTAATATCATTCCTAGGGAAACATACCAACAAACTCCACTCAGTCTATAGATGCTCAAAATGCATCTAGCATCTGATGCAGCAGGAGGTGGTGGTACCACAGTACCCGAAACCGCAGCACCAACCGCGAGCATCCAACTTAGCATCAGGCTCACGGCTAGATAAAACTGCCTTCTTGATGAGTTCGGTCAACTCAGGCTCTGGAAGACGCTTGTGGAGCTCTGGGGAGAGCTTGATGGTAATATCGGGCTCGGCGGTTGGGACCGCAGAAGCGGTGGCAACAATGCTGAGGGTAGCGAGGATGATGGCAGAGACCTTCATTTTGGATTTGGAATATAAGAGAAGATATATATATATATATTTCGTTAAAAGGCGTTGGGCTGTGATATTTACCGAAGGGGGTACTATTTGGATGGAATGCTAGCGTCTGACGAAATAAGCCAACAGGATAGCGACATCACCTCTGCTTTTATAGACAATTTTCGATTGCTATGAGGACTCCGAGTCTCATTTTACTATCATAATAGGCCAAACGAGTAAATCTATGGACATAGAGCAGTAGGGACTTATACGGTAATACGGCCCGTGTCTACGTACTTAAGTATATACGTATATACGGAGCATCTTGTCCTGCATGATCTATCATAATATACGCTTTAAGATAGACAAGCCCAGGCCATGAGAAGAATTTGCGAGGCAGGTCCAATGCTTGTGGTTGGGGTTTTCCCGTAATTCTCTCATAGCTCCGCCACGACCACCATAGGATGCGGCGGCAGCCAGGCACCAAATCTCGTCCCAAGGACTCACTGCCTACTTGATGTATTTGCCCAATGGTTACAATATGCATGCTGGCTAAGGTCTGCCTTCTATGTACATACGTAGGTACCTAAATACATATATGTGTTTGGAAGACTTTCCCTTGTCTCGTACCCGGGCATTCATTCCACAACGACGAGTAAAGGAGGGTTGCGAAGGAGACAAACTTCTTTGTACTCTCAATTTCATGAACCCAGTCCCGCCGAGCACTCCAATTTGCAGGCCCATGTATGAGGTAGCATTGTACCTAATAACAATACGGTGAGCGAATTATTCGATGAAACTGGTGGCATGAATATATGGCGAAGTCGCGAAGCTGGACTCTTTGGTAGCAGCTGGCGTATACATTACAGCTACGTAGGTCAAGGCCGTTTCAGAAAATTTCGCACCCGTTAGTTCCGTCCCTAAAGGCTTATCTATAAATTAGGAGGCGAATGGGCTGAAAAAGCTTGGTACTCGCACCGCTCCCAGACCGGATACTCGCAGTAAATTGCGGGGTGTTGTGGATCTACCCCAGTATTTTGCTCCTTCGGGCATGGTACCTGTTGCCAAAATGGGCTGACAAGATCACTAATCGTGAAAATCCCATGTAGGAGGGAGAAACCCTGATATAATGAGCTTCTTAATGTCCTCTAAAGTCCCTTCTGAATGGACTCCTGCTTCGCACTCCTTTGACTGCTCTCCACAGAATCAAGCTAGTTAGGATGTATCTTCCCTATGTTTAGCTATGTAGGGGTTCTGCCCGCTTTCCCTTACCAGAGTCCGTTACCTCCTATTATAATGTGGATATCCCTCAGGGTTATTGGTCTACAGGCCATAACCTACTTTCCATTGGCCGGCAAGGCGCCTTGCAAGCTTATAATAGCTTATCGAGGGGCCTAAATTCAACGTGTACCTATACATGTTCAGACATACCGCTGTTTGTTGTAGATTGTGTGTTGGTAGATTACTATAGCTATATTATTGACGATTACCAATTGCGGCTGAATACTTTAGATGGTATACAAGATTGGAAGCAAGAAATTTGGAGCATGATTTATTCTAGCGATATAAACTTCCTCCTCAAACTAGTCCATTTTAAAATCAGCCCTATGAAGCAAATTACACTACATCTTAGAAATATAAGTTGAATACGTATTAATTACCAAAACAGTCTTTGTAAGTCTCCATGTGGCCACAATATATATGGGAAGGGAAGAAACACGTATTTAGTCTGTTCGGGAAACTATTATTGTTAGCCTGAATATACAACCGTATTCGCTTACAGCCGCTGGACTGTTATTATATATCGGACTCCGGCCGGGCCATCAACCCGATGACAAGGTTGGCAATGGAAACCCTGATAAGGCTTCGTGGTCAACACTACAAATATTGATTACCTCGCGTCAGTGTTGGATTTCCTAAATAAAGGTTTGGCCTTAATCTTCGATGCCTAGGCGGTTAATAAGGAGCAATGTTATGTGCGGGATAGCCATGCCTCTCCAGACAATGCAATAACCTAAACCTGTTTGCTAGATTTCTGCATCCATCTATGCACCGCACATACTCTTCAGCGCGCTGTTTGTGACCGATGTGTTGTCCCACACTGGTGCGACCCACCTTGGCCTTGGACTTTATCCACACCTTGCAACAGATAGGGCGGCTAGCCTTCGGAAATGCAAGTCATACTTTCCAGTTCCGCAGCAGGGTGCCATCGTTATAGTCACGTTCCGTTGCGGAGGCTTCCCCGATATTAGTGGCTTCGCACTTTCCCTGCCGACGGACGGTGCTCGCGAGTACCGGTACCCTTTTGCCAACCGCTTCGGCGACTCCATAGGATTACAACCAAGGATGGATTCTGAGTATGCAAGCACTTCGAAATATCCCAAGCTTTGCGACTTGCCAGTTGAAATTCTTCATTTAATACTGGACGATGTTGTTCGCTCCACTCGTTTTTATCTCGCCTTGGAACTGCGCTTAGTGTCCAGTGAGTTGTTGCATTCTTCCCACAATCACACAATCGCCTAGATTTCAGAAAATATAGTGTCGCATGCCAATATGAACAACGATCTAATTGCATAAATACCAATTGTAGAGATATTCGATCAAATAATCGTCGATTCGCTGTTATTGTTCAGCGACGAGGTCAAATATTTACCAAAGTTATTCGGTGCAACGGCGCTTCATCGTCGACTATGCTCAGGCAAATCCAAGCATCTCGAAGTCGTCCAGTACATTCAATTTCTGACGGACAAAGTGTGCGAGATTGACGACTGGCGAGACCGCGATGAGGTGTATTTATACTTGGCGCGTGCTGCTATAACTCATCTTGGGCCTTCCCAAGTTTTTCGCCCTGAGAGGATTATTTCTGAAGAGTACGACTATACCTCCGAGGATGGGACAGTTATCGAGTCTGGAGCAGAAGTGCTACGACGGCAGGATTATATTAATCATGCGAGGGCATTGGCATTTATGATGTCTAGTTCTAGATACCAGGAACTCGAAAAAGTCGTCTGGCCAAGGAAAGATAACATCGCAAACCTCTACACACCTTATTTTGGGAAACTTGCGAGGGTCTCCCTAAAGCTTGGCCATCTGCCAGAAGAACAATGTTCTTACATTTTAAAGTGCAACAAGCATTGGCAGACCCCAAATGAACCATCGAGTCGGCGACTGGTTTTCAGAGTATTAAACAAGGCCGCATACTACGGCTTTTCCAACATTGTTAAGGAGATTGTTGGGAGGTTCAGTCTCCATACAGCTCTATGTTATAAGGGCGAGAAGATCAACCCGCTAAGCTGCGACCTCAAGGACATTATTATCAGCGCAGCTGTATCCGGCGACATTGAGACTATCCGTGTCTTTCTCCAAGTTGCGAACGACTTTAACCCTCTGCTCGCCGCATACCTAGCTTCGCAGGGCCGCCACGAAGCTTTACGATACGTCCTTGAAAATTGTCCCTATATCGACTTTGATAATCCTTGGCCTATTGGCGACTTTCGACCATTGATCGCCTGTGCAGCGACATCGGGGAATAAGATCATGGTTAAATGGCTCTTGGTGACTCACCAGAGTCCTGAGGAAAGCCTGCTAGAGGCCATGTGGTGTACATTGACGCATGGTTATCACGATATATTCACCCTACTATTGGAATACCTTTATAATGGAAAATATTTTCAGGTTGAGAAGGGATCCATCGAGCACCAGTATAAGAAAGTATGGACTACGTTGGGTGCATGTGGCCGAGAGAAGACGATAAGGCAGTTCTTGTCGAAGAGGCCCTACATGGACACGATCCATGCGGTGTTGATCTTGAAAGCTGCCGCAATAAGAGGAGACAGAGAGATCATGAAACTACTGCTGGGTGAAGGTATACTAGATGCGATACCTGAGGATGTTACAAACTCGCTGGTACCGACTTCGACCTTTGTAGACCATGGAAGCACATATCTAGAGTTTCGGGAGATAATGCTCAGCTCTGGTGTCCTTCCTTCTCGAACAGTGGACTCCTTCCCGGAACCAGGTACCGAGTATAAACCAAAGGTATTCCTTATTCGGGCACTAAAAGCAGACAAGACGAGGCTCTACTCGAAAGTGTACACTCCCCCAAATCTGCCTACATCTAGGTAAAAAACCGGCAAGGGCACCGCTACTATCTGAATTTCTTGTGCGATTTGTTTGAAGCTATCTAATATTGCTTGTGAAGGCTACTTGCATTTTAGCGATTGTGTATTTTTCATGAAGGCGTTTTTAGCGACTGGGGATTTCGTTAGAGCATTATGACAAGTTGGTTTCTACGTTTGCGATTTTCTATATACCTTTAACGTTTTCCTTGTAATTGTGGATAGATTGTTTATTGATCGCGGTGGGTTATAATACCCTCTTGTACGGTGTTGCAAATATTTGTGTTCGTTGAAATTTGAAATATTGACGCTGTCAGCTGACATAATTTAATCATATTTAATAATTCTCTTGTATTCACTATACACTGGATTAATTTAGTCGAAATGCAGTACTCACAATACTATATATAAAATAAATGCCCATCATCCGGACATCGTTAGAACCTGACACTATAATCACTACTAAACTCTAGCAATAAAATCAATACGCTCAAGACCACGATGGGCCTCACCGATCTCCCAGCCGAAATCTTCCGAGGGATCCTCGAAATGCTCGTTAAGACGCACCACTTTTATGGTGTTCTCGAACTTCGATTAGTAAACAGTAAGCAACGCAAACTCTCCAGGTAGCGTATAGGCGACCTCTTGATACAGCCCTAATAATCTCTATTTTCTAAATAATAGAAATGTTTGAGTATGAGGTCTCCGAAGCCATCCTACGTCATAGTGAAGTGCAGGATGGACTCAACCTAATGAGCCGCGACCTTGGAGTGAGCATTCTGAGAAGGAAGTTCCAGGAGCACGAGCGTTGGAGTCACTTTGAAACTATCGAATATGGCCTCTTCGTGGCAGATGCCATCCGCGGCCTAGATCCGGAACTACCAGATCGCGACGAAGTTTTACGAACACTTTCTCCGGCTTTTTATGTTGACTACAAAAGTCTCAGTTATGCGGTTCTAGCTAAGGAGACGCCACGATTACACCAGTGGTTCTATGAAAATTTCTATTGCCGCCCGGGTTGGCGGCCTGGTGTTCCCAGTCTGGAGAGACCTCTAAGGGGGCGGCGAGATATCAAGTACATGCTTGCTCTGTTTTATGTCCTGTCCAACAAAGGCCAGGATCTGTCGGGGTTGCTAGATGAAGGTTTTGATATAAAGGACACAGATAACCCGTATATTTATACCGGAAACCTGGTTACTCTGGCGCTGAGACTGGGATCCCAGGATATAGCCATGCGGCTTGTAAAGTCTTCTAGTCTCATGGAAGACCGAAGGCGTGAGTTCAGCTACAAGTTCTCAACGGAGTTTTCGCAGGTTCTCTGTGATGCTGCTTTGATGGGACATGAAGAAATTTTCGAGTTCCTAATGGATGGTTTCATTCACGATGACGGCCACAAAAACCTAGGCCATCTCCCAGAGTACTGGGGCTGCCCTCTCAGAGCGGTTGGTATATCTGCAGCTCAAGGTGGCCATTTAAACATAATCTCGAGGATCCTAACAATATGTCCGGAGATGGGGACATTCATGCTTGGGCCTGCATCGATTTCAGGGCGCGAAGATATCGTGCGATATATTGTCCAGAACAGCGAGAACCTGCACTTTGACATGGACTATCTGCGGAGCATGTCAGTTGGATTAGGGGCAGCTGCTTGGTCGGGAAATATTTCATTAGTGAAATATCTTCTAGAGGTCGAGCCCGAGGAGGTTAAACATTCTTCGATAATCTCCGGTATTCTCTGCTCGCTACCATCGGGATATCTAGAAATCACCGAGCTTTTACTGTCTTGTTTAGGCGGGAGTTTACGAGGCAAATCGGTCCAAAAACTGATGAGCCTGGTCGCGAGGAGAGCGCACCCAAAGGCCTTGAATATGCTCATAAGTCATGGCATACAGATAACAGAGGGCTCTGCACGGACTTTGTTGCAAAACGCTGCTTCTAGGAGAGATCTGGAAACGATAAAAACCCTGCAAGAGCATGGCTTACTAACTGACAAGGTCAAGTTACCCGTTCTTGAGAGAATCCACCAACGGCAGCAAACTCCTCTAATCAAATTATTAGCAGGAGTCGGGATAGTTCACCCAAATCCTCCCAAACCTAAGAGCGGCCCTCCAAAATTCCTATTTCCCGAGAAGGTCTGGCTGGTGAGAAGTATCCCGGATGGTCGACTGTCGAATTATCGAAACTGTTACCATAAAGGCCAGTATCTAATGGGCTGATCCGTGATCCGGAAATCACCCACTTGCGTCTCTTGGGCGGCTCTCGGTTAAAATTGCACTGGTCAAGCTTGAGATCGAGGCCCAGGAAAACCCAGGGAGTTTGTACAGATTCAAGCCCGGACAACATATTGGTGCCTGAAAATATATTAAAAAATGTCAATTTATACCTCTATCATCAAAACCCCGGAAGGGTTAAGCTACCAAAAGCTGGGATTGATTGTGCCGTTCTGCACGTATCGCATATATATATGCACGCATGGGTTGCTAGCAACACAGCCGGTGCTCCCTTGTGTTTTCGACTCGCATCCTTCCCCCAGTCATGACAGCCACATTCAGAAGATTACGGCTATAAGATTTCTAAGTTTCATACGATTCGTCTTCCATAGAATGTCGAAGAAGAGTTCCTGTAGGTACGGCAGGAGATGCAAGAACGGACCAGGATATTATAAACTGATCCAATCATCGATCTGAATTTCCGTTTAGCCCATTCTATTTCCCTCTTCAGATACTCGTACGATCCTTGCAGGCTCGTATAATTTTTGATTGTTCCCGGATATGTGCTAGCGATCTGCAGGCTTCTTGAAAATTATAATGCATGCAGCTGTGGAAGCCCTATAATTCTCAGTATTAAGCTTGGTATCTCTCTTTTAAAACATGTCACACTAAAGGGAAAAAAAGAGAAAACCGTTTATAACCAAGATTTTCTTGGGCCTGAACGGGCGCTAATGAATATTTTTTCTCGATATCAAGCCGTTGCTATTATCCTTTCCACGGTTTAGGGGGTGTGGTGGAGTCAATCGAGTGAGATGGCGCCTGTAGTGGCGGAGATTTACTAAAACAACGGGACCCTCACGATAGAGGGCCATATATCCATTACATAATGAGACGTCTGTTAAATTTTCCTTCTACCTATCCTTACTCCACTAGAATACGAGTCAAGCCTCAGAAGGAACAGCCTACGCTTTGGCCTTGGCGCACTGATGCTGAATTTTGAAGCTATTGTCTCATTCTCATGAGCCTCCTCAGCATACAGGCAGATTAAAGATATACTCGATAAAACCGTAGCCCACCTACGGCCACCTTCGCTTACCACTTCTCGATTTTTATACGCCACTGCACTGCTGGCTTCTCTGCCGTCCGGTCGGTGCATTTGAGTATATCGTAATCCTTTGCCAATGTCTTGGAGGCGTTCGCTCATGATCTTCAGGTTTGTGTTTCAGAGAGACAGAAGAGAGCAAGCAATGGCCAGTAAGTGGTTCGACCTGGTGCGTGGTACGCACGAAATCTGCAGGTGAGTAGGTCTGTGCGCCCAGTGTTCCTCATGCTTGATTCTCGTTGGCTGGGTCTCTGCGAAAGATGGTCGGGGAATGCACCACAACACGGAATTTACAGGTCCTATACGCCTTTGAATTTATTGCATGGCTTTTTTTTTTTTTGAGGTCTTTGTAATCAGGAGTCGCTTGTCGGAAGACTTGTTGCTTGTGCTTGAGGACATGTACCTGTATACCCTTGGTGTTTAAGAATGTATCTTTTCAACGAGTCGCCAATCGCCTTGGCACTTATAGAGTCGTTTGTTCAAATTTGCTTGAATGCTTCGCTCTCTATGTGATCAACGGTAATATTATTTCCGGACCGTTTGGTCATAGCCTAACTTTGGCAAAGCTTAAGCCGCCATCTGCCTTCCCAAACGGCGATCGAAAAATATAGTATCCAGAGAGGCTAACCCAAGGTCTTGCGCTAAGGACTGGGACTATGGCCTAAGTGGCGTATTTGGTGGCATTCCTCTAGACGGTGGAGACCCTTTCCCCACGTATAGCCATCTGTCAAAGCCAGAGAGCTAACCCTCCCAACAATTGGAGCTGACACAATTATCCTTCTCCCTCGTTCGACCGAGGCCGAAGCCGCCGGTGGCTAGTCCAACCGGTTTGGGTCGCCTTACTGCACGTGTAAAGGGATCTTGTTTCGGTGCCTGTTTTTTGCTGGTACAGTACTTTTTTCTTCTTAACCTTTTACCTTTGACCTGCAGGCAAACGTTGCAGAGTGCACAGGGTTACTCGGACCCGGGACGCTGATCTGGTTACCATGCGTTGAGTCGCCATTTAACCACGGTCTTTACCCGTTTTACCGAATGCGAAATCCATGTTTACAATGAGGATTTTGCGGATGGCACTTTGGATCGGGAGTCGAGAATTAATCATCCATGACTATGGAAAAAATTAACAATTTGGAGAAAGAACGTTGGGGAGAAGAATGTGTGGATCAACCGACGGCCGGCTCTTTGAACTTTCTTTGACACTTCCTTTCCGGATGAGAGGGGGAGCCTTAGAGCGCCAATGTTTTACTCCACAGAACAAGATCGCCCGCCTTCGAAGTGAAGGCTTTCCCTCCGTTTGGTGAGTGTGGAACTGTGGGGAAGGAGGCGAAATAGAGACTAGCAGGCCACTTTTCCTGTCCTTCTGCCTCCAAGTATGTGGGTCTCATTCACACCAAAACACACCCTTTTTGGGTGGTGTCCCCGTATTAAAATTTGACTTTTTCTCAAGGCGTGCCAGCCGACAGAGAAAAAAGGGACTTGGATGGCTGACTCGTTTTAGCTCAGGCCTCTTTGATACCAGAGAAATCTTTAAGCCAAGAAGGAAATTATTAGAAACGCCAAAAAGACTAGGGCGAAAAATGCTGGTAGGCAATTTGTATGAGCAGGATATATATAAGAAGGAATGTCGGGATTCTGGGCGTTGGAACTACTCGTTCTTGAATTTCTGGGGTGCTTTACCGGACGGACACTCGTACCGAAGACCCAACCAAGCATTTTAAGTCGATGATCAAATCCCAAAGAACTGTGTCCCAGTAAAACGAACCTCGTCCAAGACCTTTTTTTTTTATTTTTTTATTTTATAACTTTTTTGGATACGACGACACGAGTGTTTTGTTTTAATTTATTCGGGGTATTGTAGAGATTAAAGTCTCGAAATTCATACCACATGGCTTTGCTTAAAGCTGCGTTTGTACTGTCGACGATTCCATATATTTTGGCAGCGGATGTCAACATATTATCAGGAACCGGCTCGACAGGCCTCTATTGGGATTGCTGCAAACCTTCATGCGCCTGGCCCGAAAAAGGCCCATGGTTAACGCATCCAGTTGATACTTGCAACAAGGATGATTCACCTCTGGAAGGGTTCACAGCGGGTTCGGCCTGCGGTCAAGGAGGAACGGCGTATGTTTGCAATGACCAGCAACCTTGGGCCGTGAACGACACGTTCTCTTACGGCTTCATAAGTGCTTACATTGTTGGAGCAACCGAGTTTGATTGGTGCTGTTCGTGCTACGAGCTCAACTTTATCAACAATGGAGTCGCGGGAAAACGAATGATTGTCCAGGCCAGCAACACTGGATATGATGATCCTAGCAGAAATATATTTGGTGTCGGTGTATGTATAAACTTTACGTCGTGTGCATTAAATATTTCTAACAATAGCTAATATGATATATTTTAGGCTCCTGGTGAGGTTGACTATGCGGATGGCTGTTTAAACCGCTACGATGGAGCGGGAAACGGTTTTCTTGGGAAAATGGGGAATAGAGTCACATCGAGAGAGGACTGTGAAGAACTTCCTGAGCCATTGCAATCTGGTTGCTTCTGGCGTTTCGACTGGTTTAACGACTCTTTCAAGCCAAAGTGAGTATTGCTTATATATGTATTCCCAATTAATATCAGACTGGTGCTGACAATTGCAATAGCATGACTTTCCAGCGAGTCAAGTGTCCTACGGAGTTAACTGACAAGACTGGTTGCATTCGCAATGATGAAGATAATTTCAACGTAACGGCATCGTCTGGTGCCTCGATCGTGTCTTTCTCAGGCTCTGGTTCCACTGGCCTCCTAACGATCTCAATGATTTTGGCGGTGTTTGCATTGGGTTTCGGTTTTTAAAAAAAGTCCATCCATCCATCATGTCGGAGTTTATTTGTTTCCCTTTTTTCCTTCACATTTTGCTTCATTCAGGGCGGCACGGGTTACGGTAAAGCGAGTACAAAATCTTAATAATGTCTAGAATACAATGTGCGAGATGTAGCGTTATCCTTGCGTATGCTTCATATTTCTGCGGAGTTCAAAGGTGGTATTTTTTTCTCCCGTTTTCTGCAGTTGCAGGTTGGACTGCTATCGCGAATTGAAAACCCTGGAGAGGGGCGGAATTCCGCTCACCAGCCATTCAGAGCATTGGGTCTTGCTGTTATCACGTCATGTTATGAAGTCCTGCATGTACTTTACAATTCAGGTATCGGGTCGTACATTATCTAATCGATATATCCTGCAAATACTGTATGCATATGCTTCGACAGTTCACACAAAGGTATGCCGTCCCACAGCCACGGCACGATCTACGAAATTTTAAAACTCATCTGGACGACTGCATGCATGAAAATGCCGACGCTATGGCCTATTGCAAAAGAAGAAAAGAAAAATGAAATGCTCATTTTTAATTATCGTTTGAGCAGATTTCCTCCCCCGATATATTGCGTGTTCCATGGCTCTGAATGCCCTTTGTTGATTCAGAGAGTATTGCATAAGAGCACCAGCAGTAGAAAAGAGGAAAAAAGCGCACGGGGACTGGCTTTTCTCGCCAAACTTTCCTCCATCTGGTTATGAGTTGCACCCCTCTTCGCCCTCTTCTCGTTCTCTTGCCTCACCAACAGAAGCCTCCTTGCATTAGCGTGCTCCCTTTTCTACGTTTTTAAAAGTGTTTCTGGCGATGCAAGCGCGGCACATCATTTTTCCTTTTCCTCGCTGAAGTCGACTTCTAGGAAAGCTTGAGAAGGTTAAGCACCACCAGTTCACCGAGAGGCCGGTGCTACTTTTTTGCAGCGGGAAAGGGAAATCACCAAATTCGTTAGCATGATACGAAAAATTAAAACTAAGAAAAAAACAATGAAACCGCACAGACGTCAAAGAAATTCCGGAGTTCGGCTGGCGTTGAAACCGAGAATTGGATTGAGGGGTGATTGGACGATGCCGCCAAATTATCTTCACGAACTGAGCAGGTGAACTGCGAAGAAACCTTAGGACTTGCACTTTTCTTCTCTAGCTCGATCCCTATGAGGGCCTTTTGGGTTTTTGGGATCGAGGCAAGACATACTTTGTCCCCAGCGGAGAAGAGACTGTCGAAAAAAAGCCACTGTATGGGTCACAAGCTGAAAACAAAAAAAAGGCGAGGTGGGAATCTGCGGGGAAACGACTCCGCTTTTCTCCCTAAACTTTGTGATCCCGAGAATTTTTTAAAACTTGTAAAAGAAAAGTCTGGAGAAAGCGGGTCGGTCTTGGTATGTTCTCCAGATCAGCTGGTCTCACTTTTCAAAATACAAAATCCTATATGTATGAACGAAACGTCAGTGTATAATCTGAAAAAAGAATATGCGGTCTAGCCCCATAGGAATTGCCACACCTGCAATGAGAAACCTTGTTTTTTTGTTCAAGAGAAATGCATATTTTTTTTCTCCTGCGAGATATCAGCTGATATAACATTTTCGTCCAAACACCATTTTGCTTCCACCAATCTAATGTTAGCTAACACAAATGCATTGTTCGGCACTTGGGATGGCCGACGGCACATCTGGTACCTTAATTTATATGCAGGTTGCGTAGCTTAGGCACATTTTTTACCTGACTGATCCTTGAGAAGATCCTCGCTACGCAGACCATTTCGCAGGTACCCTTTTCTTGTAGGAAGAATAGTAAATCCGGTTATAAAGCCTAGGTTCAGGCTCTGTGTGTTGTAATCCAATCGTCGTTGTGACGCACGATCTTTAATATAAAAGGCTAAACAGCCGGTTATTTGAAGTCTCTGGCTGAGGGAAGGGAGGAATTATTTTTCTGTACCTTCAAGCTTTTGGGGCATTTGGTGCCTCGCAGACCGTTCACGAAGGTCTGTGCCAGAGCTAGAAGCCGAAGTACGCCTGCCAGAGCGGTATTGCTGTGCTCTCGAGATTCGATTCTTTTAGGAAACTACTCAAGTACGATGCGTTTCAGTTCATCAATAGGCTATAATATTCCATTGCCTTCAAATCTTGGTGGTACTCCAAGATTTACTCCATTTTTTTAATCATACAAAAATCAGCGGAATAGAGGCTCCTGACACCATTTGTATATGCAAGAGATAGTTTTGTGGTGCGTGGTTAACACCGCCCCGTGAAAAATCAAAAGAAGCTTAAACGCCGAACGTCCAGAATCCCGCATCCCCTCCAGAAAGAAAAAAGAAACGATTAAGGTATACGCTGTCGTGATGCTCATACATGCAATGATATGGAAATTTGAGTAAGAAGATAAGGAAAAGGAAACCAGGAAGTACTCAGTATCGCGGTGACTCAACCTCAACCTCAGTTTTCGAGCCAGAGTAAGAACTGGTCTCGCCGGACTGATGATTGTTGTCGACACCATATGGATAATCACTTATTACTGTACTTTCAACGTCAAAAGTCGTTAGACAGGTGACTTCAATGCCTTTGCTGTGGACTCTCTTTGGGCTGGTAGGGAAGGCTACCGAGCCACGGCCTTCGCTATCTGCGAGCGGCTGACCGTATGACCTTGGATACGACCTGTGACTTTCCTGGTCGTGGTATCCAAGCCAGCTCAGGATGAGAATGCGGAGACTTGGAATGCAAGCGAAGATTATGGCCATTCCATGTTCGAGGTGGTTGACACAGAAGGCAATAGTCCAGGTCCAGTCGACCTCGACTCTTCTGTATAATCGTTCTTTGTATGTGAGGTAGATTCTCACGGCGCCAATGGCAGTGACACTATAGTCAAAAAGTTAGCGTTAGGTTCCTCCATTGTGAATATTCATGGATGAGAGCATACCCTAGACTCAAAGAAAAGAGAAAGATAATCACAGCTCGATCCCGTAGACTAGCCTTTTGGAGCTTCCAGGTCAAATAGACAGGGATCGGGAAGATCAAGAGGTCCGTAAACATGTTGATGCAAACTTGGAAAATGTTGAGTCGGCCAACGACGATACGACCAGCACAGTGAAGGTCGCCAAACGTTCTTTCTTGCCAATTTTGACCCGTGAGCGGTGGGCATTGGAACAGGTAGAAGAATGCTGGAATGATTGCACCGAGAAAGTTGACCGCGAAAAGAAAGTAGACCGCATTTCTAACCGGGGAGATGATGCCACCGACTTTGAGCAGCAGGATGATTATAGACGCTTTGACTAGCGGTAAAATCCAGACGCTAAACATATAGAATACCATGGACATCTATAGCCACAGAGTCAGTGATTCAGATTTTATTCGTTAGAAAGTTGGAAACTAGCTTACTCTATAATATTCGCCCATGTCTGGCTCTGTGTAATGCCAATTGACGTCCCAGATGTGAACACCCCAGTGCCACATTATTGTCAACCTCCATGACGGGTATATTATTACCACAGAAAACACCTACAAGTGTCCGAACATTAGTATCTTTAAAAGCGACTGTGGAGGGAGCAGAATCAATTCTGTGGACATACCACCGCGACAACAATCAACCAGTCATCCAAACCAATTCCACTTGCACTGCGACGTTTGGCGTAGAATCGCAGGCTACAAAGAACCGCCGACAGCAACGGCATCATCACGATGACCGCCAGGCAAAGATTCTGCATGGGATATTGGCCAACCATCTCGTCTCCTCTCTCTCAGATCAGACCTAGACAAAACAATGCAATGTCGAACGTTATAGCGCAATCGAGCGACTGCATGCAGTGTTGTCGTCAAAATGTGTTGTCAAGGGTCCGATGCCTTCCCGAACTAGCCGAGTCGAAGGGTTGCAAAGAAGCTAGAAGGCTCCAAGGAGAAAAGACGTCGACGGCTTCAAGTCAACGTTCGTTAATGTCGAATCATAACTCTGTTCTGCTTTTGATGATAAAAATAATATATAAACGCATCACGAATCTCGAAAATTAACAATACCTTGGGGAAAGCCATGGGGAAATACCCTTCCCTTAATAATTACCAACGCTCATCACCCGGATAATTGCCTACACACCCAATAACAATCTAGCCCTCCTCGCGGCCTCGTAAGAAGAGAGGGGAGGGAAAAAACCTTGCGATTCTTTTTACGAAATGCCACTGATTGGACCCATAATTCCATGCAGGTCTTGGTCCAGATGGGTGGGTCCATCCAGCAGTGGCCATCACAGAAGAAGGTTTTTCATTCAAACACGCATTTTGCCGGCCGTGCGCCGGTCTAGTTGACTAGTCAAGTAAATCTACCGCACCAGATATTGGAATGTCCTCAATATGCGATTCAGCTGGACATTCCCCTGACTAAGTTTACCGGTACCATTTTCAGTGTCCGACTTATCCGAGACTCACGATCCGTATGAGTAATAGAATACATCAACTTCCAAAAGTTGGGGGATGCGGATGAAAGGGAAATAGGTAGGAAGCGAGTTCTACCTTATTAACTTACGGTCGCTACAGAATAGCCTTCGCAAATCCCCAGGCAAAAACTAAAAAAAATTAAACCCGTCTCCACGAATTCTAAATTACCCGGACAGTGTCTGGGGAACGGCTAAGACTGTCGGTCTGCGCTTGTTACGGAATAGCGTAGCTGCATGTCTACTGCTTGGACCTTCAAGGGTGGCTCATATGCACGATACCTACTAAGTGTGATGCGATATCTGCTTTTAAAATGTTTCGTTCCTTGGTCATGTCAGAAAGGGTTCGATGCAATGTACATCCTACACGTTTGTCCTATATAGGGTCAACCGGGCGTCGTATATCTTCTTTCTTTTTGGTCGCTCTCGGGGCCCAACCATCAGGATTTCGGGGCCGTGCTGGGTAAGGGAAGGATTCCATGGTTTGATTGCCGGTCTGCAATTTGGAAGAATTGAAAAACGTTATCCACGTGCAGCATGGCTGGAAGATGATTCTCACGATCGCAAAACGCGAACGGGGATATATGCGGCACAGACCTCTGTGTTCCAGGTGATTTGTTCGCCTAATGCGGTAACATCGAAATAAACGACAACTTGCGTTCTCGGCTCCAAGCAATTCCGATCTTGCGGCAAACTCTTTGACGGGAAGTGTTTCGAGGTTTCCCGTTTCCAAACTACGAATAAAATATACATACGATATTGTGTCCTCAAGAAAGCTATTAAGCAAAGACTTAGCTAATATCTTGGTATGTTTAACTTTTAACGTTGCTCGAAACCTCAAAAGATTCATAAAATAATAGCGGTACAACTCTTCTCTAAAGATAGGATTTTTGAAGTTTGCTTGCTCAAGACGGTCTGGTACATTATCCGTTTCCTCATGAACCATTCTTTCCCGTAGTGCAGAGGTGGAGCCATGGTTTGGTCCATCGTGCCTTCAATTTAGCCTAAACATCGTCCCGTTCCCCAGATAACACGCAAACCCCAATAGCAAACCCTCGTTATACCACCAGAGCGGGGTGATCCAATAGGATCTTTCCCCCAGACCCCCCACCTCTCGGGCTATAGCACATGATCATGAGATATATAATATTTCCTTTTCAGTTTTAAAATTCGTCCTTCTTTGCATGAATCGTGTTGGTGTGTGCTACGGCTTGCAGCTTGGAATGATCATGGTGTCATGGAATTTTCATGAAAATCGGGTTTCTTTCAAATAGCACTGGCGGGACATTTTTTTTTTCCCCTTCGTGCCCTGGATATATTTTGCTTTGGACCTTGCCCACTAGCTCGTATCGTATATCACCGTACATGATATACCATGCAGGTGCTTGTAGCCGCTAGTTCAGACAGCCACACATGCGTGAGAGCCTTTTAAAACAACTTAGAGTTATAAGTAAAAACGACGCTCGACAGATACATAAACAAGAAATTTTTTTGGGACCATGACTTTTAAAAAAGACTTTAATATTTTAAAAAGAAACTCAAAAGAGGCGCTGGAACTCGAATCCTACAGCTGAACAGACGGAATCCACAGAGAACACTCGGGTCGTTCGCCCTCTCCCGTTATCCACCTTCAACTCCCCACCATCCGCCTTGCACACGCCATAGGCAGCCAAACTAGTAGACTCCACCAACGCCGACCCACTTTATTATCTGAAACGCAAATATGCATCAAGAATCTGTGCTTTGACATCGGACGACTGTGTCTATGCAGAAAAAGACGGAAGAATTACAAAAACGTTTTTGGATGGGAGTGTTTTCTCACGATCGCTGATGGCCACGGAGAAGACCATACGCAATATTCAATATATCTGATAAGCACGAAAAGAGGATCCTAGGAAGCAGATCCCGCAGAAGGTATCGAGCACGACAAAAGAAAAATTCAGCCACGGTCGCTGCGAACACTAAAGAAATACTCGGGGTCGTAGGTATTCCTGTACGGACCAACCACTTGCTCCTTCGTTCGCAGAGCTCTCACCAAGAAAATGGTATTGCGACTCCAAGCACGTCGCACCTTCTTCGTCCTCCTTGGCGAACCCAAGCTCTGATTGGTGATTCCCACCTCTTCCAGAACCCGCGCTATTTTATACTGCCTTTCCTCGTACGCCTCTCGAAGCACATCCTGCATAACCTGCTCATCCAAGTCCCACGTTTGCAGGCATCTTATAAAATCCACATGGTCATGTTGCGCCGCTTCTTTCAAGAGCAGTGCACCAATTGGTCCCCAATCGGTTAATGTCTGTAAACCGGAGTGGAGGACAACACTTAGGGCTCTAGGCGATCCTCGATATGCTAGATGTCGCAGCATTGCCTTCCAGTCTTCATTCTCGGCCGATTTGGAATCCCAAGCTACAGCTACCGGGTAGTACGCGAGCAGCAAACCTAGTATCTCAACGTAGTCGTAAACGATAGCTTGGTGAATCGCGCCCCGAATAGGTCTCAGACGGTCCCAGTACGTAGCGCCGGTGAAACCTCCCTCTAAAAGGTATTTAACAAGTGAGAAGCTTCCAGAACGTGCTGCGCGCCCGAGGATGTCGCGCTCAATGCCGGTGTCAATGTTTCTAGTTTTGTCTTCGATGAGAGAGCGGACAATCTCATATTGGCCGTTGGATGCTGCTGCTCGGAGAGCAGATGTTCGAATATAGGTACACTTTCGTACCAAGAATGAAAGTATGTATTTATTGCCAATCGTCGCCGCCTTGACCGCTGCGTCGATTAGAGGGCAATTATGATATCCCCAGTGTGTGCAAGGCTCCGGCTTCATACGGTCGTGGTACCCCATGGAATCTACAATTGCACTGACAACTTGGCTATAGCCTTTGGAGGTGGCGATGACGAGGATATCGTTGAGGGCTTTGCGGTGTTCCGTATCGTACCCCAGCTGCCAGAATCTTGATCGCATGAGAAGATAATACATATCATTCTCTGAACCGGTATATCCACAAAAGGAAATTAAGTTCCCAAAGTGGGGGTGGATAATTTGAATGTCGAGGCCATCCTTAATTAGTTTTGGAAGTAAAACTAAGTGCCCCGAGGCTATGGATACTATAGCCTTTGCAAAAATGGCATCCTTAGTTGTCGCCAGTTCTAATGGATTGTCGGCGGTTACGATTTCCGTCGAAAAATATTCGTTCGAGTAATGGCTTGGAATGCTCGGAGTCCAAAATGGGTTTCTCATTTTAGCCAGGGTAACTGATTCAATTGGAGAATCGCTTGTATCGATATCTTCAGAAGAAATGTCTGGACTTCTGCCTTGGTGGAAGTTATAGTTGGATTCTGTTTCGGATTTTCGAGGTCGAGGCCGAGGGCGAAAGAGGTCCTTCAGTCTCAAGTCCCTCTCCGGTGTCCCCCTCCGTATTGCGCACAGAATTGCTCGGGCAAGCGCATTGTGGATAGAGCTTGTTGATAAAATGCTACCTGGGTAGCTATCGTCACGAAGCGCATCTGTGACATTATAGACGTGATTGAAAACCTCTAAATGGCGCCACCTATTACCTGCTACAATTCTCCTCGTTATTACAGTGGAGACCAGTTCATCGCTGACTAGCTCTAGCCTAGGCGTTTTGGCAATAACAGCCTCAAGCATCACCTGGTCAAAGACTTCTAGTAGTATTTAACCACAGTTAGCCATAGACCTTGAGGTTCCCTTCAGGTGGAACAACCAGTTTAACTTACTATTCACTAGCCGTAGCTCCAAGGCACCGTAGATGTGTGGGTCTGCGGCTATATCTTCAAGAATCGGTCTTAGGAGCTCGTTGGGGAGACATAGGATACCCATGTTGCATGTTCGATCCGTGCTAACATAGCACTGCGCTGATTGGAATGTAGAGCCTGGAGGTTTAGAAATTTAAATGACTTGGTGCGCGACTACAACGAACTGATGATATAAATTATTGCAAAAAGCACAAGATTTTACGTGGGAAACCCGAAAGCAAGCTCGAAACAAATACGCTGAACTATAGCAATAAGCATGCCGCAGTGTTTAGCTATAGACGAGATCCTAACATAGCTAATTAGCTGAACTAGACTATTTACCGATATGGAACTCGCCACCGCTCCGATACCTTGGATCTGAACGGGATGTCTTCCGAGTTGGGGCACAACTTTCTCTAGAGGTGATGCTTTGGTCGGGCCGTGGCTAGCCAGGCTTTCTAGAGACCTCAAGCCAAACGGGCAAAGGATCCAAGAACAGAGAGCCAGAGCTGCGGAGGCAAATTCAGAGTGGGCCAATCAATCCATGCAGTTTGCGTTGCATGTTGCATGCGGGGAAGTCACGTGATAAACAACCACACACCCTGCCATTATTAAGACGGGTTAATGTGTTGTTTGTTGACGGTGTAACAACATGGTGGCACTTTTTCGCAACCGCTACGCTGGCATCTTCACCTTTTTGGTCAATTGGATACGGTTGAAGTGAGGTCAGCAATTGGGCGGCTGCACGATTTAAGACCGAGCCCAGGAACCTCCAAGTACTTTTTCTCTCTAATTTACTTCTTCTCCAATCAGTTCTTTTGGTAGATCTCTCCGTCTCATACGTTCTCGCACTTTGACTTGTTACTTTTACATCTCTGGACGTTGCCGACAAACATGGTCCACCATCCACTATTTGTCGCGGCTCTGTCCGCAGGGCTTCTTGCTCCGCTGGCGGCGGGAATGTACGCGAAAAACTCGCCTGTTCTCCAACTTGACCATAAGAACTTTGAGCAAAAGATTATGAATTCAAACCATGCATCTGTAAGTATATAAATTATCTTGCATTTTACATGACTGCTAAACCGAGGAACAATGCTAACGAAATGCGCCTAGGTTGTTGAGTGAGTTAGCGGATATTCATTGAATTTCTAAATACTAGACCCTATAAGGCTAACTATGAATTTCTCTCCTTCTAAGGTTCTATGCCCCATGGTGTAAGTTTCTCTCTCAAAATGCTCACCTAAAATGGAACTGGCGTTGTGTGCTGACCTTGTTAACAACCAGGCGGCCACTGCAAAAACCTAAAGCCCGCATACGAAAAGGCGGCCGACAACCTACGAGGTCTCGCCAACGTCGCCGCTATTGATTGCGACGATGAGAGAAACAAGCAGACTTGCGCCAAATGGGGAATCCAGGGTTTCCCAACCATCAAGACTTTCAAGCCAGGAAAGGTTGCTGGGAAGCCAAATGTTGAAGGTACGCAAATTCACATTCGGCACGCGAACGGAATACACTCATAACCTTTATTACAAATAGACTACAATGGTCCTCGAACGGCTAAAGGGATTGTGGACTGGGTTATCGACCGAATCCCTAACCACGTCAAGAGAGTCGACTCTAAGACCGTCGACGAATACCTAAGCACAAATAATGAAACCATCAAAGCAATCCTTTTCACTACTAAGGGCGTCGCAACCCCACTCTACAAGTCGCTAGCCATTGACTTCCTGGGTTCCATCAGCTTCGCTCAGGTTCGCGATAAGGAAACCGCCATCACAAGCCTCTTTGGGATTGAAAAGTACCCAACTCTCGTGGTGCTACCCGGCGGTACCAAAGAGGGTGTTGTATATGATGGTGGAATGAAGAAGGATCAGATGCACAAGTTCCTTAGCGGATTTGCAGAGCCAACTGAAGGCAAGGCAGCACCGAAAGCGGAGAAGAAAGAAAAGAAGAAAGAAAAGAAGGAAACAAAGGAAGAGACTTCAAGTTCTTCGTCGACCACCTCTTCACCTCCAACAAGGCCAACCTGTAAGTTTCGCAGCAATTATTTAACCCTACTGTCTATTGCTAACACAAAACGATAATAGTCGATCCCAAGATCCCAACAGCAGGATCGGTCGAAGAGCTTGCCTCCACTTGTGGAAAAAAGACCTGCATTCTCATCGTCACCCCTCTATCCGCCCCATCTCTTACCGAGTTTGAACAGACCCACAATTATCTCGCCCATATCAAACCTGGCTTGTTCCCATTCTTCCAACTTCCCTATGCTGCCCTTACCCCCAAGCTCAGGGAAGCTCTCGATATCGAAGAATCGGAAGAAATCGTTTACATGAGAGCCGTCAACGCAAAGAAGGGTTGGTGGATCCCATACGGCGGCGAGCCAACTCACGAGGATATGAAGGTCTGGGTTGATGCTCTCAGGATGGGCGAACTCTCAAAGAAGAAGCTTCCGGAGGTCACCCCCGAGGACGTTCCAGTTCCTCCACAGCCGAAGGCCGAAGACCCAGTCAAAGAGGAGGAACCAACCAAAGAAACGCCAAAGGAGGAAGAGCCCACTAAGGAAGAAGAGCCGGCTCCAGAACCAGAGCCAGAACCTGTTGAAGAGCCTGTTAAGCAGGCACCAATTCACGAAGAACTTTAAGCATTGTTTAGTTTCTGCATGGTGTTGATATCCTATTTTTCGGAACTGTATGATTTGTTATTTGGTGTAGTCTTCAGAAAAGTCTGTATCTTAGTTTGCGCTAGTCAGTCCGCATGAATCGAACCATTCTCGGGTGATATTGACCTAGCAATCGGGTCTGCTTTCAAACTATGCTTCTTGGTTACCCTCCTCGGCCAATAGCCGTTTGATTTTTGATGTGCCCCGCCAAATCCCTGCAGCAGGATCGGGAGATTTAGCTTTGCCCCACCACCGTTTATAACAACATCCCACCTTCCTAAAATTTTCTTGCAACACCAAACTCAAACCACAAATATTTCGCTCGATTGGTTAACAATAGGAATTCATTGGAGCTTCAAAATTAACCAGTAAGTTTTTATAAGTTATCGGACATAGTAATTAGCTATTTCACTGACTACCTGGCCTCTATCTATAGTTCAATTCTACTCTAACCATATATATTTTCGTCGAAATCAAACCCGTCTAAAATGAGTTCCATCGAGAAGTACTCTACGCCCCTCGCGGGTCGCTGGAACTCCAGCCAAGAAATGGCGGTTCTATTCTCCCCCAAGACCCGCTCTACAACATGGAGGTACCTCTGGCTATGGCTCGCCAAAGCCGAGAAGCAATTGGGCGTCGACATCTCAGACGAAGCTATATCACAATTGGAAGCAGCCGTCGAGGTTACCGACGAAGATCTCAAAATCGCGGCTGAGGAAGAGAAGCGTAGGCGTCACGATGTTATGGCTCACGTCCACGCTTACGGACTGAGAGCACCAGCTGCTGCGGGAATTATTCACTACGGTGGTACGAAAAAAAAACCTCTTCAATGACCCCTTTTATATATTCCCTTCGTCCGAGAAAAAATTGCAAGGTGACAATGAGACGAGACTGACGTGATATATTCGCGAACCGCAGCAACCTCCTGCTACTGCACCGATAATGCCGATCTCATCTTCCTCCGCAAGGGTTTCGATATCCTGATCCCGAAACTCGCGACCCTCATCGATCGTCTTTCCCAGTTTGCTCTGGAGCACGCTTCCACTCCAACCCTGGGCTACACCCACGGCCAACCCGCCCAATTGACCACCGTCGGCAAACGTACAACCCTCTGGATCCAAGATCTCCTGTGGGACCTTCGAAACTTTATCCGTGCCCGCGACGATCTCGGCTTCCGCGGTGTGAAAGGAACCACGGGGACTCAAGCTTCCTTCTTGGCAATCTTCAACGGAGATCATGATAAAGTAGAACAGTTGGATAAGCTGGTCACTGAGATGGCGGGTTTCAAGTACGCCTACCCGGTGACCTCGCAGACGTACTCCCGAAAGATCGATATCGATGTCGTGCAGGCGTTGGCCGGGTTCGGCGCCACCGCCGAGAATATCGGTACTCAGATCAGAATTCTAGCATCGAAAAAGGAGATGGAGGAGCCGTTCGAGAAGGACCAAATTGGTAGCTCAGCAATGGCGTACAAGAGAAACCCAATGAGAAGCGAAAGAATATGCTCACTAGGACGAATGCTCGGAAACAAGGCCAACGATGCCGTAAGTCCAAACCTACCTACCACTCTCATCCCCTATTGCATAGCACATGCTAACACCTCACAACCCCGCTTCACAGCTCGCAACCTACCGAACCCAATGGCTCGAACGCTCCCTCGACGACTCCGCCATCCGCCGCATAATGATCCCCGAATCCTTCCTCACCGCCGACGTCCTCCTCTCCATCCTCAACAACGTCGCCTCCGGCCTCGTAATCTACCCCGCCATCCTCAACAAGCACATCCGCGAGGAACTCCCCTTCATGGCGACGGAGAATATAATCATGGCAATGGTGGCCAAGGGTGCTAGCAGGCAGGATACCCACGAAGCTATTCGAGTTCACAGCCATGCGGCGAGCAGGGTGGTGAAGATTGAGGGAGGGGAGAATGATCTGGTGGAGAGGGTGAAGCAGGATAAGTTTTTTGAACCGGTGTGGGCGGATTTGGAGGAACTGTTGAAGCCGGAGACGTTTGTTGGGAGGGCGCCGGAGCAGACGAAGAAGTTCGTGGCGACGGAGGTGGAGCAGGCGTTGAAGCCTTTGAGAGAGGGGATGAAGAGCGTGGTGGAGGTGCAGTTGACCGTGTAGAGGAGGCGGTAATGTTCGGTGGTGGGTTTGTACAGAGAAACTGGATTTTCGGAAGTCAGGCGTTGGGAGGGGGTTGGCAAGAATCGGGCGAGGGGTCCAGGTATATAGTATATAGTATTTTCGGTAGCATTTGTATTTAGAAAAAAACTAAGTGTATATCATCTCTAATCTAGCCATGCTTTAGTCTGAGGTCACAAGACATAAGTTCCCTGCATCCTTTTTTAGGGGGGTATAATCCTGAAATTTGCCTTTCTATCCACAAGGAAAAGTAAAACGATAAGTCCTGATGGAATGTAAAAAAAATAAGAAGAAATGATAGTATGAAGTATGGATGTAAACCATGCTATGCACAAGAAAAGAAAGGAGAAGAGCCGTGAGGAAAACAAGATATTCACCAGCAAAGCCCGCCTTTAACAGCATCACAGCCCAGAAGAGATATTTGATATCAGGAACAAAGAGAAACCCAACAAGAGAGAGCAAGAAAGGAACACATACAATGAGTCATCATGCATGCGAAATTGTAAGATATGGAATGCTGCAACATGAGAAAATAACACCCAGATATTCATCAACAAAGGAAATGCTCGCATCATTAAGTCGTTAAAGAAATTCACTTCCGCTTCAACCCCCGACGTTTAACGCTGTCGTAGAATTTCTATCGCCATCTCCGTTAGCCGCAAACTCCGGATAACTTGTATGGAGCGGATACTCACCAGTCAAAAACTGCTCAAAACTGAGTGTAATATAGCCGTCTCTATCCTCATCATACTTCTTGAAAACCTCCGTCATTCTCTTTAGCGAGATGCAAGACTGGACGAATAGATCAAACGATATTGCGTCTTCCCCACGCTTGTCGTAAGATTTGAAGAGAATGGTGACGAATTGCGGCGATAGCCTGTAGCCGAATGCTGCAAGGGCGTTGGAATATTCTTGGTAGCTGATGTTACCGCTACCGTCGGTGTCAAAACGATCGAATAGAGCCCTCCAAGCTGCTAGGAAACCCCAAAGGCCGCTATCAGACTCTGTTAGTCTCCGTTTACCTTAACCTGTTTGGGTGGGAGGTAAATATTCATACCAGAACTCGTTAAAACCAATTGTTCCGTCTCGATCAGTGTCGAACATTCTATCTCATACCGCAGTTTAGTGTTTATCCTCTCCCCCGGAGATTTTTGTGTTATATATATATCGTACCTGATCATCATCCGGACTGTATGTGGGTCAAATGAAGTCCAGTCGCCATTGACTAAAGCGGCTCGTAGCTCCTTTTCGCTTAACTGACCGCTCCCTATATTGCTCACAAAAATCCCATTTAGCCCTAGTCCTCCTGATATCTCCAGCTCCACCATCCTAACTCCCGAGAAAATACAAGTCTAGAAACCTACCATCTTTATCAACAGCCTTAAATAACGGGTAAAGCGTAGGATCGGCTCCCTGCGACGGTGCGGGTGTCGGTGGAGGTCTCGAGCTATTCGGTCTAGCTGGAAGTCCTACATTCCCAACATTTACGAATCCAGCACCCGGAGGGGAATTCGGAAATCCACCGGGCATGTTGGGACCTTGGCTATAAGTTCGATTCGGACCACCTTGGTTTGGAATTGGTGGTTGAGGTTTGCCATAGTTGCCGTAGGGGCCCCCGCTTTGGCCGTACGAAGGTCTGTGGTTTCCTTGGCCTGATAGGATCTGGGCGGCTATAGAGCGATACGAAATGCGTCAGAAAGATGCCTGGAAAACGGTTGATGTAAAAATGCAAGAGCAAGTATGTTAAAAAATATATGTACCTTGCTCCGGTTCCGCGTGAATCGGAAGGTCATCTATCGCAACATCACCGAGGTCCTGCCTGTCAGCATTGTTGTTGCTTTGGCTTCCCAATGTATGGTGGGGGGGATAAACAAAATTTCGCTTGGCGGGGTAGCAAAAGTACGCAAGGCTGTTGATGAGATGCTCATCTCTAGGAAAAGAGAAGGGCAAAAGAGAAATGTAAGATACGTACCTGGATTAGAGTGATAGTATGCCATCTCGAGAGAGGTTAGATTGCAACCTTTCCGTCAAGAACGAGATAAATCTATGTTGGTGGTAAATAATTAGGATGAGTGTTTTGTTCGTTTCTTTCTTGTCAGAGGAGATGCAGTTGAGGAATTTAATGCGTTTTGGCGGGCTGGGAGGTGTTGCGTCTTATAGCCAAACAGGTATCCCGCCCCCAGCTAGCAGCTTCGGTCAAACCAAACAGAAACCCAACCAACCGACGGCGCTTGTTGAAAAGTGCTGGGCTAGCTTGGTATATGCTAATTCTCAAATGCAAGCTGGTAAATGGCTTAAGGATCCCGGGATCATACCCACTCTTCTGCTTCTACACTGCTATAGCTGCTGTCGTTGCTGCTATTCCTAGCTCCCGCTTTAACTCTCTTTCGCAAATACCCACTTTAGCTATTTCCGGGGCCAAACTTCGTCTGATATTTTGTCTGACACTCCTAGATCTCGAACGGTGAATATGTTTGACTTAGCGGCGAGAAAGTTAAGAAAGAGAAAGAAGAAGAAGAAAGAAGTCGAAGGCTTAGTTCTTTGGATTGTTTGCTTTCTTATTATCCGTAGAGCAAAACGTCCTATCTTGTGATTTCATGGACAGTCCTGACTGGCACAGCAGCAGACACTCTCGCCGTCTTATACCACTTTGGAAGGGGGGTGGAACGGGCCAGCCAACCCGTTTTTCGTCACAGTCAGCCGGTCATATCGCGAGAGATGTATGAGTGGCCTGCCCCTCCCCATGCAGTAATTTAATAAAAACAGGAAGTGTCCCTCAAAGACACACTTTTTTGACTCAACCCACCTGCATGAAAGATCTCCGTCTGGAACTGAACTGGGACAAGGGCATGCAAGTGGCCCGTCTTGGTTTCTAGAAGCTCCGATCTACTGCTTTTCGCTGGGTTGAGGGTACACAAGTGAGGCTGACGGGGACTTTTTACGCCTCTTTCCTTACAACCTACGTAGACTCGGCCGTTCTTCCCTTCCCGAATGTATAAAAAAATCCAGAGACCCGCATAAAGCACCGGGTTATTGCGTATTATTCCTGCAGCGGAGTTGATCCTGGGAGGGGGCTTGTAGTCATCGTTGTCTGCACTTTTTTTTTTTTTTTTTTTTTTTTCCTTCTTAAAATTCCTAAGCAATATCATTAGAGACGGTGATGCTGACGAGTTGTCCCATGCAAACATCTGCCGTCAATATCGCGAAAGCTACGGTCTGAAATAAATTAGGCTACAATATTAATTAATTTGCAAAATTAGGCCAGTTCTAAAATTGAAGCTGTGAAGAATAACAATATATAGCAAGTACTTAGGTATATATCAATTAATAGCTATAAAGTCCGCGCCCGATAGTGGCGAAAGTATCTGCCTGATCCTGTCCACGCTGTCCCAACCAACTGGATCCTCCCTTTCCCAAATCCCATACCCGATACCCTGCGACCAAAGCGGCAAGGGTCACCCATTTGCTGACATTTCAACGCCCTTTTACAAGCAAAGATGGAGATATATACGTAAGCTCAAGCGGGTCGATCGCACTAAAGTTAGCATCTTTGGTTTCCACAAAAAAAGCTTGGTATCGCTATTGCCCTCTTTTTTCCCCTTTTCTAGTTAGAAGGCTTCCCCCATGTTTTACGGAATCCGGCAAGCATAAAACGAAGAGAGGGAGTGGAGAGGCGCGGCTTGGTTGAAAAATAAGCTTATCATATTCCAAAAAACGAGTACGAGCGAACTCTCTGCTTATCTAAACATGGTGTGATAAACCCGAATGCTTAATTCATCCACCTCTGACAGGATCACAGGATCCAGGACCATCTTCGGCATTAAGAAAAGAAAAAGTTCTTTCTCAGAGGAAAAATCGTTGAGATGAAGCTCGTCCCCTGACAATCACCAAACGGATTGGTAACCACGTGGTACAAAGAGGTCAAAGAGCCGGTTATAGTTAGCAATGTTAGCCTTCCCCCACAAGCGCAAGCCAAATGGAAAATGATGCCTTGCCACCGGCCGCTTGGATAAACTTGAGGCTCAAGGCCTGCCGGAATTTTTTGAGGCTATGCGTCTTTCCGAAAGGAAGCTTCTTCCAAATAGCCCGTTCTGCAACATCAAATGCAAAGACCCGTCCGCCCGGGAAAGCTAACATCAACGTCAATCGCAACACATTTAATGCTCGCAGGAAGTTCATTTCCAGACGGCTGACCGCTGCGTTACGCACCCAGATATGGAATTCTCCCAGCAGGAATTAAATAAGGAGTAGGCAGGCGAACCACAAACTTCCAAACAAAACTCTTCAACAGAATAACACCACCATCGCGTTTGATTTTATTATTCTCAACAGCTACCTCCCCCAAATCTAGGCAAGCTGGATATCAAAAAATTTAATGGTATTGTACAGGAGTTTTGCGACTCAGCGGCGTTGACTTGAATCGCTTGAAATATCGGTTGATCGTCCGCATGGAGGTATCTCAACCCTTTATAAAAATTAAAAGCCATCAAATGGCTGGGGACTTGTTTAAAGCCTCAACTCAAAGCAATGGAAACAAGTATAATATCACAAGCCCTATTTAAGGGCCTTAGATAAACCTTACCGGAATAACCACAGTATATCAATAGAGTCGATGTGGTCTCCAAAAGTTCCTTGGTCCTGGTTGTAACCCAGTGTCTGTTGCCGTGGAAGGTCGCGACTTAGAAACTTGCCCTGCAATGGGATTATCCAGGGGCTGATCCAAGTCCGTGTTGTCCAAGCCGTCGAGTGGAGCCACCTCGTACTGTATGTTCGGATGATATCCCGGTCCCGAGTTAACATATTCTCTAGGGTGCAACAAAGACCCGAGATCGTCGCTGTCCAAGGTGGGTTGGTCGGTGGGAGGATAGAGGCCGAAACCAGTGCCAGTAGGAGACATCATATCAATACCATTGTATAACCTCCCGTCTTGTATGTCATCCCGATCCACGAATTGTGAGATGGGTCCCACAGATTGGTGTTCTTGTTGAAACCCACCAATCTGGGCTGTCAAACCCAACCTCTCAGTCTCTAGATTCGGAGGATTTTCAAAATCGAGAGAATGCGAAATGGCTTGGGGCTCTTTCCCCATGTACACCAAGTCGTCACGCACCCCAATCGGAGCCAGCCCCTGGCCTAGAGCGCGAATTCGAGGCTCAAACAGGTGGCCGTTTATGCTGTCATTTTGTTGGCCGAATGGAAATATCTGCTCATGTCCGCTACCTCTCGAGTTAAAGTATTCACGGCCGTTTTCGGCGTTGAAGGGCTGAACGGGCCGACCGTAAATTCCATCATCAGTGTTGAAACTCCAAGATGGTGCAGGTGGCCGCTCCAGAGTCGAGTTGGGACAAATATTGCTAGTGTTTCCTGCAGTTGTGTTCTCGGAGGATACTCTCGGAGCTTGCCCGATGAACCTTTCATCATGTATGCTTTCTGTCCGCTGCTGGGTTTCTCCGCGGAAATTCTTGGGGCTACTCATTTTTTCGGCATAGATGCAGATAGGCGGTGTTGAGGAGGGCTGAATTTGCTGAGGGCAATGGGAAGCGTAGGATGAAGGCAGATAAGTCCTCGCTTGCTCTGCTTGGGCTGTTCCTCTCAACCATTCTAGGATCGGATCATCAACCTCGGACGGTTCTATCGGAGGACGCCAACTAGACGCTCTAGACGGCAGATTTACTGACATCGATCTAGTCCTTGTTTCCTTTCGAATTATAGATGACGACGGTGGCAACGAAGTTGGAGTTTCATACCTGTGCCGGGGAGTTGTAGGTTCGGAGGGAAGGCCGCCCGTTGGCACATGAGTCGTAGTAGCAACATTCCCAACGATTTCGGTTTCACCAGCAGGAGATTCAGAAACTGTACGGGATCCTATTACTTCATGATTACCAATCCGTATCCGCGGCTGAGTTATACTTTTATCTCTCCTCCGAAACGCCGAATCATGCCGCGTAGCCTCGAGTCGGGGACGAGAGTTCTCTTTCCCGAAAGGAGCGGCCGTTGTCTTGAAAAATGACGAAATTTTTTCTTGAGAGCCTACTGATGCCTGTTTGGTTACGCTGTCTTTTTCTTTGAGAGCTTGCAAGTTGTGCCCTGGCTGTGTTCCTTGACGTAAAAAGTCCATCTCGCAAAATGTTAAGTCCGGTACTTAGAAATATGTTATCAGTGGTTTGTTCATCATAATTGTATGGCGTAACAAGTTAAAAAACTAGTCCTTACAAGCAGTTCTAGTTCTTAAGGAAGAAATTTTTCCTTTATGGAATAATCCGGTTGAGATTTGTGGCTTGACCTATGTTGAGTGATCAGATGGCCTTTGTTTTGCCTTGAAGCGGGGAAAAAGAATGTAAATGCGGGGAAGGATTTCTTACAGTTAGTCGACCTCCTGATAGGTTTTCCGATTCTACTGCAGAAGACGCAAGGACCCCAAAGGCTGGCCGTGGCTTCCTTGGTTCTTTTTCCTTTTCCTTGCGCTTCTTTGCAGGTTTTTCCTGTTTGGGTTCCCTGCTCTTCGATTTATTTGGAGATCCCCGAGATTCGCGCATTTTATGTCGTTGCCGTTTCTCAAAAAGCCGATACCTTGCAGGAGGCTTCGGGGGAGACTCTGCAGGTTTCCTGGCGGGTGAAGTGGACCAAGATACGAAGGATGTCTCGGACCCATCGTTCGTTCTTTCACATGATTCCTTCCTCTTGATTGGTGAGATTATGGAGCTGTCACAGCGCTCCCGTTTCCTTGGGTTTCTCTTTTCAGCAAGTTTCCCCTTCAGGACTTGCTCTGCACCATGAAAATGCTCATCACATCCTCGATGACGCATATACTTCTGCCCTGTGCAACCTTAGCAAATCATATCGTCAGCTGATATCCCCAACACATGCGTAGCCAGTAAATATATCACTCCTGAAGGCGATATCATCGCTCCCAAAGGTGAGATTTCGCGGTGAAGCCTAGGGATCATTTATGCATGCCGTTTGGAGAATATTTAGCGAAAATTCTTACCTTTTCGTTGGGGCTGAAGCTCGGATGCATGATCCCGGAGATGCGAGGTTCCTGCTGCATCTTCGCTAGTCCGGATACTCAATGATTTTCTTGGGGCAGTGGAACTGTCTAGCCTCGCCTCCTGCTCCCCATCTTCTTCACTAGCTATCTGCTGGTGGGCAATTTGCTTCGCCATGTACGAAGCAGCTTTATCTAAGGTTTTTTGTCCATGATAATCCTCCAGACTCTGTAGAGACTTCTTAGTCAAAGACATTGTCTGAGCACTTCCGTAGCTCGGCCTAGAACGCCTTCTCTGGAGCTCTGAACTCAATCGGATCTGCAATTGCGACAGATCACATTAGCAGATAGCCAATGCTTTCGAAAAAAATCGTTATCGGCGATGAGTGTAGCCCAGGTCACAAAAACTCTGCACAGACCAGTCTCCCTAAGGGCTGAATTTCAAGATTGAGCGCTCCTCCCGCGATATCCCAAGCGGGAAATTCGCCCTGCGGTTTCTGCGTGTGACAATTTTTTGTTTGGGGCACGGGCCTGGTTCAATGTGAATCAGGCGGGACGAAAACACAAACCGGATGGGAATTGATGGACAGTGAGGTGCATAAGCTGAGCTACAGCAGTTAAAAAAAAAAAACCAGGGATCCCTCAACCGTGCCACTGCGTGCTCGAGCCTGATAAGCAACCAAGCACGCAAGAATGATCAAGCCGGAGTATCCAAGCTGCGAGATTTCAAGGGAGGCCCGCGATCCCAGTCCACGTCAAGCGGGAGTAGTCCGGTGCTACCGAGCCGTCCTAGGATCTTGCTGGGTCAAGGTGGAGAATCAGGTGGCCCAGCTCCACAAAGAAAGGGCTAAAAAAGAAAGCCTGACCAAGATTGTCGTATCGATGGCCAAGGCGTCGGAAGTCTAGGTTTAACCCGACCTCGAGACCAGCATCAAGGTAGCGTTTCTATTATGATGCTGCGAGTATAACACTCCCTTGTTCCATCGGGTTATCGAAGTATGGGTGAAATGTCGAATCGCTAGGAAGGGGAGACTTTCAGAATTGCATCCATTGGGGTGGCGTCGCAGAATCAGGATGGAGACCGCCTTTCGGTATATCTGCCGGCTCGTGTATCTCTTGGTACTTAGGAAGTATGAACGCATGTCCCATGAATGCATCCGAATGATGATATACAGCCTATCATATTTATCATACGCGACGAAATGTAAGCAGAATTACTTTATGAAGAAATTAAGTGTACGCGCTATGCTGCATAATAATGTGCGAAAAATGGTCTGCAGTGAAACCTTCAAAGACGTGATGATCGAATCGGCGTGATGCGGCGGCAGCGTAGTTAGCATCAGCATCAACGATATTACCACCATCATCACCATCATCATTAGTATTATCATCGTCATCGTCATCAGCAGCAGCAGTATCGCGTTCATCATCAACGTGTTCATCCATCGACGACATGACAACGCATTCAACACGGATTTTTTTTTTTTTTTCTTGAATTATCGTAACATACAAATCCTGTCCTAAAGTAACTGACATGTCCCCAATGAAAGAAAGTCTCCACATCTGGTCTGATCCAAGGTGCATGTGGCTCAATCGTGGGAAGACACAAGGCAGGTAAAGGGCATATGTCGGAAAGACGAGAAAGGAAAAGAGAAAAAAAGAAAAGAATGGGAGGAGCGAAGGGGAAGGGAGGAAGGAATGAGAAGGCTACTACTAGCTTCATCCCTGGTTTTGGGGGGTAGTATGCATGTAAAAATCCCGAATTGCCTCGTAAGCTCGTCTTATTCTTGAGTGCATATTGGGAATTGCATTGCATCGATCAAATGGTACCACAATATCAGGAGTTGCTCGAACCAGGAATACCATCAGACCACGAGGTCGGTCAGGATTGAAGGGAGGGGGAAGGGAGGAGGGGAAAGCTAAACTATCCAGGCTTGAGCGGGGCAGCTGGACATGCAGAAAAGAAGCTAGCCCAGCGGGTCATTAGGTCATCGAGCAGCAAATAGGGAAACGAGGAAAACGTTGGGTTATCTGCAGGTTGTAGTTGGCGCTAAGTGTACCTTTGTCAAAAAAAAAAACTTAAGTGTCAAGCTGCGGTTTGTCGGTACCAAATTTTTGTTTCGTGTCTTCAGACGAATTCCATTTCGAACGACTGGATGGATAAAGGAGTCCAAGAAATATTTTTTCTGTCGAAAGCTTAGGAGCCAGTGTTAAATTCATGCACTCGAACTGCAGGAATACGGCAAAGTTATGCCTCGACCTTCCAATTCTGAGAGATTAAAACGTGAAGCTTGCAGGTTCGTTTGTCGGCCGATGACTTGGTCGTGCATTAGAGTGGTACCTGGAGGTCCATGAGGTATCGAGACTTTTAGGAAAAAGACGGGTTTGCATGAAAGGCCGCAAACAACGCATAAGAGCCCTGTCGCTCCGGTATCCTCAGCAAGCTCTGTCAGGTTTGATATGTCGGCTGGTTGACCCCATCTTGACATTGCGGTGTTTCTGAAAACCATTTAGTCCACGAGGAGTGTGTCAAATAGCTGCGGACCAATTCTTCTTCCAGGCCATATGGAATGTAAAGGAAGAAAAGGAAGAGGGGAACGAAAAGGAGAAATCCGATCGAACGCTTCAGCAAGCGTGGTTGGTGGCTCGGAATCAGATTCGCCGAGTCAGGTAGAGAGGCGGGAGGTATTGTGATACATGTTGGGTGCTGTCCCTTCAAGTCTCAGAACAGATCAGATCAAGATATATATGATTCAGTGCGGATCTGGAGAGACTGGACGAAATATTTAAGCCATTCGTATGCCCTGGCCCAGCTCCTTGGACAGAGACGGGAGAACCGGGGCGGTTGTACTTCCGCATATTTCTTCGAGAAGCTGGAATCCCAACACGCCGGATCAAGATCGATATCCGGATCGGTGAAGCAATGGAATGCTCGAGGGAGTCAGGAGAAAAAAAAAAAGAATATGATACAAGATGATATATGATATGCGATCTGTTTTCAAAAAGCAGGGAATGGATTCAAGACATCGCCAGCGCCACCTAGTTCATACTACTAGATTCGGCAGGATGCGGGTGCACGAAGAAGAACAAAGAAACGCACAGTTTCCTCCTCGCCATTGCTTTTAGCCAAGCGTGGTCCTTAAAATCTCGTGAGAGAAAGTTTCAGGTTTCTGGATAAATGGTCAAGAGAAGGAAAATGTTTAAGGCACCGCCAGTTCGGCTACAAAAGCAGCAATCCCAGATGTGAAGAGTATAACAGGATTACGCCTCATAATCTAAAAGAAATAAGAAAGGGTGTACTGATAATCCTGGTGGGCAAAAGTATTTTTGGACTAGCTAGAGGTTTATTGAATTCTCCACATTCAAGAGTATTTTTGTTCGACATGTACATGTACTCCTGTTTTTTTTTTTTTTTTTTTTTTCCTTTTTGTTTGCAAAGCTTTCGAGTTGACTCCTCCTTGAATTAGAAACCCGGGAGTAAGCGACATGAGAACGAGGAAAAAAAGAGCAAATGCAAGGCTTCGGTCCACATTTGGTTGCTTCTGAACTCATCCCATGGCTGTGGTTATTGGCTGGATTACAATTATTTTGGTGTGTCAGGTGACTGAAATTCCACCAAGACAAGGTTCTGTAGCTTGCTTAAATTCAGACTTATGCAAGCTATCTGCAGCTAGGATTAGTTGGAGGCATGGCTAATGTGCCTCGAGCTCTGGCCGAACCTTTCCAAAGCCTGCTAGTCCACATCACTCATGCACAAAATCGAAGGGACCCGGCATTTTTCGACGGACTAGTGAACGATAGATGGATTGAAAAATTTTTTTGACAAGCCCTTCGAAGAAGGGTTGTAGATCCGAGACATGAGGACGAGGGGCAGATATAATTTCAAAGTAGGAGATGATGTGTGTCCGAGCGATTCAAGGGCATCAGTCCAGGAGGAAGTCTTCAGCTCACTTGGAAAGTTGACAACATGAATAAAATTTCTTCAAGATACCCACCGCCACGGACCAAGCTGTTACCTTTTGCTCTTGGTACGTCATTCTGAATAGAAAGACGTGCCCTCCCATTGGATACCATGCCCTTGTCTAGTTCTGTTGTGGGCAGGGTATTCTCGATATCATTGTTGCTGAAAACGCCGGACATAGTTAAGCTCATTTTCTAGTTGCATGCTTCCTAGAAGATATTCTTGCCAGGGCCTGTGTGAAACAACGAAGATATCCATCTCAGGAAGCAAATTTGATATCTTCCATGCTCAGGTCAGCTGAATATCGAAGCCGAGAAACGCCGATGAATGAACTGGCATATGTTTTTTTCCTTCCACAGGAGAGACAATAACATGAGCTAGAGATAATGAAGGACCGATTGGCGTTGCAAGTGTTTTGATACGTTCAAGTTTGAAACTTGAGACAGCTAGATCTGTGCATTTTGATATCGACAGTTCTCATGACTGATGGAGTGTTAGCAGCGAAAAAAAGAAAAAAGTAAAAAAAGGGAAAGAAAAGGAAAGAAAAGAAGAAAGAGAGCAGCTTTCCAGGTAGCAACAGTTCCCTGTTCCGTTAGTCATGGAAACCTTATAGAACTTATCTGATTCAACAGGCGCCAAAGCAGTGCAAGGCAGTTAAAAGTCAAAAGGAACGGGAAAACGAAATGGGGCAAGATCTA
>LDUD01000103.1:632363-648114 GCA_012184295.1 Dactylella cylindrospora
ACCAGGGTAGCCTACCAGGACCAGACAATTCATAAAAAAAAAAAGGTACGTACCGCAGGACAATGTCATTGGGAGCGCAGAGACAAGAAAAAAAAATATCAGAAAGGCGGAAACGCCCAATAGCAGTCGGCCAGCACGACGACCCGCTAGCTTCTAGTTGGGCTTACAAGGACCCGGACCTCGCTTTGCACTGCGCTAGAGTGTTGTCCCATTAGCTCGCGCTCTACCTCTGAGAATCATTGGCCTATATGCCCTTGGACATGCAGGAAGTGATACAGAAGACAACCCCTCGAAGCCTTCGGAAAGATTGGCTCAGCAATGGACTTAAAATTGCGAATGCACGCAAGAGGGTCGAAAACTTGAACGAAGTTTAAAGGAGGGTCGAACCAGATCATCAGTGGGAAGAAGGTCGAGTACGAAGGCTTCGGAGAACAAGAAAAAGAAATCAAGGCTCGAAATCCTGTGGTGCGATTCTATACAGTTATAGAGTGGTGCGACAATACGTAGGGGTGCGATCCAATATCAAATATCAAAAAGAAAGCCTAAATTAAGCCTCGTTATAATGGACCCTCCCCGCTGCAGCCAACACGACGCGGCAGCTGCTATGACCTTGCTAGCTCCCGGGCTCGTTCACGCATTCTGTCTCTGCTCCTGGTGGAACCCTTTTGATCTGGGACCTGTGTTCTTTCCGTTTCTGAAAATATTTGGCTCTAACTTACCAAATATTGGCCCCTCCGACTCATTTCCTAACACCAATAAGATTCCAAAGATTGTGTGCCGCACCTGCTAACTGTCATTTGTCCCATCTCTTCTTATCAAAGACCAGGCCCGTTCAGGTTCGTTTCGTCTCGTTCGATCAGTTCGGTTCGCTGTAATAGTTCGGTTCGCTCATAGTAGAAAAGGCAGAGGTCCGCCCACTGCCCTATCCACCTATTCTTCCTCGACCAGCAAGTATCTCTTGAGGTTAATAAAAAGTCATCGGAACTTCATATTAAAGAAAAGAAAAAAAAAATATTCCTCATTCTTTCGTACGCCTACACTCCTAAAGGCCCCGCTGCTCGCAAGGGACTCCCTTCGGTAAAGTTGAAGAAAAGGAAGGTTGCAAAAAACTTAAAAGAGATCTGAGCAGAAGAAGGTCGAATCGGCAAGCTCGTAAAGAGACTCTACAGACGACCAAGAGCACCGGCACAAAAAAATACCAAGTCCGAAAAGCGTTGTAATAGCTGGGCAGGATAAGCAATTCGCCATCCGCTGAGGGGTATAGAAAATTTGCATACGATTTTTTCCTTCTTCGATTTGATTCCAGGTGTCCCGCACCTCGATATCCATCTGCCTCTTTGGTACCACACCATTTTTTCTCTTTAGAACAAGAGACTGAAGTGCTGTTATTATACACCTACGACGAGAGGAGAGACATACCATCTCCCTCTTATTCCAGTATCCCTCTTTCTCTTTTTCCCTCTCTTCTTTTTTTCTTTTCTTTATTTTTTTTTTTCAGGTTTTCCTGTATTCAATAGCTCCGTCGGCACCAGGAAGAAAAGGGTCAGTAACCGTTGTTGAAAAAGTAAGCAAGTACCAGTTGCCCCGTCAAGGACGCACGAAAAGAAAAGAAGAAGAAGAAAAAAAAAAAAAAAAAAAAAGGTCGACAGCACCCTCAAGGAGGGGCAAGAGACTAGCCCACTACCACCACCTCTGCATATACTCACGCTAAGCCTGTAGGACAAAGAAGAATTGCTAGTTCTTATACTGCCACTAGCCTCGACCTGCCCTCTCGCTTTCTATTCCTCGACATATACGAAGAAAGAAAGAAAGGAAAGAAAAAAAAAATAAGCCAAACTCACCCCCCAAAAAAACCAGCCGTAAGTCATGCCTACCCNCCCCCCCCCCAAAAAACCCAGCCGTAAGTCATGCCTACCCCTCGTAGTACTGCCCTGACTTGTCCAGTCCAGTCTGGTGGACGCAGACCCTGTCATAGGGCCAGCTCGCTCCCGCTTTAACTCCTACTGTTTTTCTTTAAGCAGTAAACGTGGGCAGCCAGGACTTTTCTCTTTCTTCCTTTGTTTTTTTTTTTTCTCATCATCATCTCCATCCTTCATCTTTTGCGTTATCATTTCTGGACAGACCATTCTAAAGGCGTTGTTCGTTGCTCCTCCGCAGTCACGTTTTTTTTTTATCTCTCTTATCGTTTGGAAGCCGTAATCATGTCCAAACTCTTTGTCGGGTAAGTTTGAAATTTACTCCCAGCCGATTTTTTCCCTGTTTTGAAACGAACACCTCGGCGGCGGTGGCGGCTGCGGGGTGGCCAGCTGTTCATATAACCATCTCGACACCCAACCTTTCTAACTCATCATGCGTCCGCTTCTGCTGCATCCATCGGCGAAAACAGAGGCCTTGCCTGGCATACAGATGACCAGACGCTCAGAACGAAGTTTGAGGAGTTCGGCGTCGTAGAAGAGGCGGTAAGTTTGCCAGCTCAACGAAACGCAAAAAAACTACTCTCGGCTCCGGCCAGCACCCTTGTTGAAACTAATCAACCATTCGTTGTTCCCGTCTTTTCCCCCCTTCAGGTCGTCGTCAAAGATCGAGACACTGGCCGTTCGCGAGGCTTTGGCTTCGTCCGATTCACGAATGAATCCGATGCGACCAACGCCATGAACTCTATGAACAATACCGAGTGAGTTTTCCCCCGTTGCGGCCGTTTTTGTGGAGATGTTTTTGCGGCGGCGGCAGAGCTAGCTTCCGGGGGCAGCTCCAGCTCCCAACTTGGCTCAGAACTCTAGCAGCTAACCCACAACCGCTTCTCTCAGGTTCGATGGACGTGTTATCCGCGTGGATAAAGCTTCCAGCAAGGTTGGCCAGGGTGGCGTACAGTCTGGACCCTCATATCCGAGCGGTGGAGCTGGTGGTGGATGGGGTTAGTCAACACTTTCTCGAGCTCAAAATTCCACGCAGGCCATAGACTTACGCCTGTCTGATAACTTTTAGGCTATCAACAGCAAGGGCAACAGGGATACGGATACCAGGGTTCCGGCTACAGCGGTGAGTAATGGCAGTCTCTGATGAATACGGATGTTAGTTCCTATATTCTGTTGCCTTAATGCTAACGTACCTCTGCTTTTTTTCTCTCTTCCTCTTCGATTGGATGACAGGAACAGGATACTAGAATCAAATTCGAATCTCGTTTAATGATACGATTTACGAATTTCACTCCTAAACCTGTATAGACGCTTTTCCCAGTTTCCTTATGCCGTTATGCATCATCATTATCTTCTGGCGTATCTTTAATTTGAACCATCTCTCGACGGGCGTATACGTTCTCAGTGTTGGACCGAAGAAGGATACTCCAGGCCGTTCGATTGTATCAAAGCATTCTTCCCCTCCCGTATACGTTTATTTTTGCTCCTCTTTTGGGTCGGACAACTGCTCTTTTCGTTTCTTCCTGCACGAAATCTCCTCCATGTAACTTCCCGTTTTCTTTTCCCTTTTTCCTTTCCTCTTTCCCCTTCTGCAAATTATGTTCATATCTTCCCCTAGTCTCCTTCTTATACCAAGGGCAACAAAAAAACATTGGGTGGCTATCTGCTTCAAACAAAAACGTTTTTTTTCTTTTCCTTTTTTTCGTTTTTTTTTTCCTGTCTGTTTTCTGGGTGGTGATGGTGCATATTTTCGCAAAAACAAAAAGAGATATAAACGGCGGACTTCGTGATAACAAACCAAATACGCGTTTTACCTTTTTTCCTTCTTCCTCTCTAATGTCCACTTAACGCACCCTTAAAGCCTTTTAAATGCATTATTTTTCTTCTCTTCTTCAATCTTTTCTCCCAAAATTTTTTCTTTGCCTGGTGTTGAATTGAAAAGAAAAGAAAAAGAGAGAATTGTCAGTAGGACACCCTCATGTGTCAGAGTTATTAAAGTAGTAAGTCCTAGGTGCAAAGGCATGACGTGTCGATGCAGCAGCCACGACTCGTAGAGGAGAACCAAGGTCAGACCCCTACCCTCTGTGCTGGACGTCGAGATTAACTTTCAATTGCCATAGACAGTTACCATAGACGCCGTTGATGACCATGTCCGTCTTGTCTCTCTCCTTGCATTCTCCTTCTCTCCATATGCTGTTCGCCGACGCAATTCGACTTACTAAAAAATGTTTAGGGAAGGACTCGCGAGCTTTTTGTGTACTGTGTGTAAGTGATTTGATGTTTCTTGGTCTTTTCTTTTTGGATGAAAAGGTTAACTGTCCTTTTTGTCTTTGTGGGCTTTTTATTAGAGAGTATGCACAGTGCCTCGAGCGGAGCGGGCCTCATCAACATGCGCATTCTGATCTATAAACAAGGGAAGCTATGGCGAGCCCTTCCCGGTATCTTCTTGTTTTTCTTCTTTCTTTGAGCGATGCGTAAAAGACGATATTCTTTCTGATACAGTGCCTCGAGCGGAGCGGGCCTCGTCAACATGATGTTACTTGTGATTTTCTGCAATTCCCTTTTTGAAGTTGATACCCAAGGAAGAAATAACTTGTTGCTGAATTCCTCTAGGTTTTTCTTTGCTTGTTTTGCTTATTCTGTCACCATTTCTACTTTAGTGAAGCGTCGACGGAGGGGTCTCCACTTCCGGTCAGCTGAGCCTCCATATATAGATTTCAGTTCAGGGGACCAAAAGATATGCCTTCAATTCCAGCGGCGGTTTTTGCAAGCTCGCTGATATGCGGATCGTGGGCTTCGGGGGCCAGCTGTTCTAACGCCGTATGCAGGTTGTATAGATACTCCTTGTTTTCGCCGGACGGTCCTCGAGAGTCGAGGATGTGTTGTGCGAGTGCTCGCGTGGACGGCGGAGGACCGACGAACTGCGGGTTATCGGGAGTACCGATGTACAGAATGGCTTGAATCGGGTTTGGGACGCCATCCGCTTCCACTTCCGGAAGATTATGATGTACCGGATGACGATGGATCGTGTAACCGTTGATCTCTCTCAGATCAAGATACGATTTGATTCGTTCCACCTAACAGCAATGAAAAGAGAAAAAAAAGCGAGTTTGAGTCGGTTTGACGGTTCAACACTTCTGGCTCTCGCGCAGCCGCGATATCGGTACCTCCTTGGGCACTATTTTGGGGGCCACGAGTTGTTCACTGACCTCCGCTGGTGCGATGAGATACGCGGCACCCCATACGGGCTCTTCCGTATCATGCTCAATCAAAGTGACAACGCGGCCAGGTGCCTCGGGTGTCCCACGATGATCCTCGCTATCGATATGAACCAAAATTAGTCTATCAATGCCGCAAGAAACAAGCAAATACCACGGAAAGGCCCGTCTTGCATATGCAAGATATGGCTTTGTCCCCCGAGGCTATGCATACAGGGAAGGTAACTCGTTTCTACTCACCTTGCCTATAAAAACTCAAAAATCTCAGAAAAATACCCCGTCAGAAAAAAAACAAAAGAAAGGAAGAGGAAAAGAAAGAAACTTCTTTTCCCCCATGTCTTCAGTCGTTCCCTCCGCGTCGAGCCACGGGACTGGAAAATATCCCCCGAGACATCCAGAAACCAGGGGATTGGGATAAAGTTTTGCAGGATAAAGATATACCTGCCAAAATCTTCGAATGTAACCCCGTTTTATGTAACAGGGTACGCGACGGGCTGTATCACCGAACGATGCGTCCTTTGAGACATGGCGATGGTAAGCTAAGTTTCTGTCTTGGCAGTTGAGGTTGAGAGGAACGGTTGATGGGGTGTGGGATCCCTGGCTTTAATTTTCCCGGGGAAGAGATTTTTTTCTATTTTATATTTTTATTTTTCCTCGCGAGTTTTTCGGTAGAGGCCAGATAAAAAATTTTGAGAGGAGAATACCCAAATTGGTTTTGAATACCCCGCTTACGTTGTAATTAAAGGCTGAAAAGGATTCACGTCGATGCCCATGGCCACTGACCGAATGATGGTGGAGGTTTCCAGATTAAACTTCTGTTCATATTGAGATCCATGCCCTTTTGTTAGTGACTGTTGACATTTTAGAACCAGGACGCCTCGGCCATGCATGATGACGCCTAAGCGAACAAAGGAGGTGGTGCAGATTGTATGGGGCCATAATACCCCGATAGCACGGATAATGGAGGGACCAAGAGTTAGATCACAAAGGGAAAAACAAATTTTCGTTAGAGGGGGGAAAAAAAAGTTTATTTACCCATAGCCGAAGATCCAAAAGTCTTCGCTACTGCCCAGCGGGTCACTCATCGTGAAGAAATAGGGAGACGGAGGGGATCTCTTCGGGGATGTTAAGGGGAAGGTGGAAGAATAGAGAGAAGGAAAGGAAAAAAAGTCTACGAGGGGGGGGAAGAGAGGGGAAAGGATGGTGGGGGAACGCTTTTAGTTTTTTCTCTCCCTCCAAAGGTTGGGTTGGAAAATTGGGCAAAAACTCAGAGCCCAAATTTCGCAGGCGGGGTGGATTAATATTAGTATATTATGAGGTTGGGAAAGAAAGTTTTGGTGCCTTGGCTCGCCTGACGCTTTCATTTATTTATTATTATTTTAGAAATCAAAAAATGGCGGCTGGCTGCAGGAGTGGTATGGGACTGACTTCGGTACTCCCGATACCGTGAGATTCCCAAGGCAGCAACGAACAGTCCTCTCCTACCATTTCCCAAACCGAGACCCCATATAGCAGACATGTTAAGAGTGTATGGCGGGGTTATATTGTACCTAAGAATGCAGATCTGGGTAGTTCCGTGATCATGCACAGACCCATTCCCAGTTATGTATATACGAGGCTATTGATGCATGTATTTCGTACAAGAAACGACATGCATGCCTAAACGATTATGGGAGCTATGTAGTGGGGGTCAGAGACTAATGATTTGCTCTTTGTGATTAATCGACACTACGTTAACTAATCCTCCGCATCCTCTTCCACAGCTGGCTCACCCTCCACATCCTCTTCAAAAGTTGATGGAGGAACCTCGTATAGGCGAATGACCTGCTTGTTGGGATCCTATAGCACAGGTCAGCGGGCCCCAAATGCGATTCCAGAATAATACTGATGCACAAACCTTGACGAGAACGTATTTGCCCTCAGGCATCGCCATGCACATGTCAATAATAGTTCTGACAATACCCCATCCGTTGCTCAGACTCAAATTCATCTGGTTAGCGAATTCTCGGGGTTTGTAGCCAACAACACCCAAAATGACATGCTTTTCACGTTCCTTCGGGTTTACACGAGAAATGAAGCTGCAACACATTAGTTTCGAATTAAATACTTTGGACGGGTCAAAATACGAGAACATACCCAATTCTCATGACATCGGTCTTCGCCAAGATAGCCTGGGTGGTCCATTTCGCTAGTTTGCAACTGTTGTTCTTCATTTCCGTGGCGACAATAGCACCACGGGAGTTGTGAAGCTTCGTGCGCCAGTTCAAGGCACCTCCGCTACCCTGTGCTCTCTCATCGAACTCATTCAGTGCCTTAATGGTGACAAAATTGTCTTCACCAGAAACTGGATTCTTCATGACTGCATCAATTTCTGTCCTTACAATCATGTGAAGTGGCTGATCGTCAGATAGCGACAAGTCAAACCGCCTGTATCTATAACCCTTTCGCGCCAACTCGGGTTCATTTGGCGAGGGGTTGTAGAAGGGATCCTCATGCTCAAACTTATACTCGTGTTGAGTATCTTCAATCACAGCCTGTACGGCAAAGTTAGCGTTGATAACGGTAGCTTCGAGTGCTAGCCTTCCCGGTGAATTAATATTCTCTTTGCTGCTATCGTTGACGTCCATTGGAGGGTCTGCGGCGTTTTCATTTACAGTAGCAAAGTCAATCTGGCTACCTTCACGCTTGTCGAAAAAGAGCTTGTTCCCAACTCTGTTAATGACAATATCCCAGCTGTAAACCGACCTTGGAGCGCACATTAAAGTCGAGAGGATTGTATCCGTAGCAAATATGACTGCCTCGTCGTTGTCTGCCAGCTTCTGGATGACAGGGTCGCTTGAGGTAGAAGGATTGTACCACGCCTTCTCGAAAATGACCAGTGGTTTTGATGTTGGTTTTGTTGAAGTCTTGTCGTAGTTGCGATCATAGTAGAACAGAGAGCCATATGTTTCGACATCCTCTCCATCGTCCGTCTCCAAATTGAGCTTTCCCAAACGATTGAAGTCGATTTCCTCCAGCATCTTCCACTCAGGCTTGATAACAACGGACGAATCTCTGTTCCTTTGTGGCTTGTCGTAGTCTTTCCATCCAAATCTCCGGCCACGGCCACCTCTTCCACTTCTAGCACCATCTCCCTGAGCTCTTCCACCTTGCTGTCTACCAAATTGCTGGCGACCCTGTCCCCCGCGAGCAGCACCAGCAGCACCTCTGCCTCCCCTCCCTCGGAAAACGGTGCCGCCACCACGAGAGAACGGAGTTCTTGGCTTGACATTCGATCGATTATCGACAAGGGAGAAGCTAGCTTCGTCTTCACCTTGCAACTGTGGGAATAACGACGAAGCACCTGCCCCATATATCTGCTGGTCTATTAGGTTGTTAGTAGATGTCTTATCAAGTTATCGAGATAACGATAAGCGTTCCAATATACCTCTGTAATTTCTGTTATATCCTCGACCCCCGCGGTCCCTGTCTGTCTTTGAGTCTCCCGACCAGTCTGCTAGTCTTCCCAGCTTATCGCCTTTCGAAAATGGCATGAAAGGCATCTCGTTGACAATTCCCTCCGCTTCGGTGGGCTGTTGAGGGCCCCACTGGCCATCTGCCGGCAAATTGGATATGATACTGTTGAAAACCGGAGCCATGATTGCTGTCAAGTTCACCGATGATGTAAACCGATAGATTATAATGAAATATCGATGGTCCCGATGCTTTACAGCTGCCGTCCAAGCTTGTATAGATTTCTCGAGCTGTAACGGTTGGAGCAAGGTTAGCAATATTTTTTTTACACCTTAGCCTTCCACACAAAAAAGAATTTTTGTGCGACGAAACCAACCAACACATCAACACATCAACGCATCCCACATTGTCTTCTTGGCAACTGCCTTCTCATTCGCGGATATCCACGTAACCCTCTTCTCTTCTCATCTTCAGTTGCGACGGCACCGATCCTTCTTCGCTCCACCTCCCCGCATCCCATATCGACAAACTCCCGGAAACCTGGAAGTGTCCTAGATATGATCTGAACGAACCTTTGTATATCTCCTTCTGCCTTCTACCACCACATCCGCTATGAATCACGCGAACGCCACGGTATGTCCCGTCGCACCTCCTAGCTTCCCGAAGTAGATTTTCAACGAGCATCGGGATACCAATGATGAATGATGAATGATAACGCTAACGATTTCTACAGCCGGCTCCCATTGAGGGAAGCCTTACATGGCGCCTATCCACTCATCCAATCACTCTTCTCTTCTTTCTCGCATTCAGAATTGGTATACTCAAACTTCGTGTAATAAGAATGTCTTGGCGTAGCGGATTGCTGATGTGAAGCTCTACAGCTGCCCTGTTAACATACCTCTTCGGCCTCCTCTTTACCGACAACTTGTACGTACACTCAGGCACTTCCTTGAAGCTGCAGCGATATATACTAACACAATCCGCCAAGTGTCCTCATTTTTATCATTGTCATTATCCTACTATCGGCCGACTTTTACTACTGCAAGAATATCGCCGGACGAAGGCTTGTAGGACTGAGGTTCGACTGCTAGCCCACACTCACAAATATATAGGACACCATGCTAACGATTGGCTACAGGTGGTGGAATGAAACAAACGCTCAAACAGGTGAACAAATATGGGTCTTTGAAAGCGCCGATGTAAGCCACTACCCCCGGTTCTCAACCACTTTAAAACAATCCAACTAACTTGATATCCCTTCGCAGCCATCTCGAGTCATCAACGCCACGGACTCCCGCTTTTTCTGGATATCAATGTACGTCGTCCCCGTAATATGGGGCCTCCTCGCAATCCTCGCCATCGTCCAGTTCAAATTCTTCTGGCTCTCCTGCGTCGCCATCGCCGTAACCCTCTGCGTAACAAACACGCTCGCCTTCTCTCGGTGCGACAAGTTCTCGAGCGCGAACAGCTTGGCCAGCAGAGCTTTCTCTGGTAGCGGTATCGCTGGTAACCTCGCTAGTAGCATGGTCAGTCGATTATGGAGCAGGTAGCAACTTGCCCTGGAGAACGTGAGCATGGCTACGTTTCGGCGAAGGAGGAGGATTAGGGCCTATTTAAGGTGGAATACATGGTACGGCCATCCTGAGCCTTGGATGGTTGGGTAATGCTGAGGAGGTATATTGTATTTTATGATTCTACGAGGCGGTTTCCCCCATATTACTTTTTTTTTTCTTTTCTACTTGTATGTTACTGCTTTACGGTTTCCCTCGGGTCAGCAAATATCATTTTATGGGTCGTATGGGAATAATTTCATCGTTATATCGAATCCTAGTCCCCCACTGAGACGGCCTTAGTCTCAATGTCTATTCTACACCTTAGTCGGTAACGAAACAGACGGCCGGTGTCTTGCAAAGTCTATACCAATTTACCACACATCAACGCATAACAGAGACATCCACGTCCCCCATTTCATAATAGACTGCGCCAAAGCCTCCACTGTAATTATATTTACTCGTAGCATTAATATTACATGGAAATTCTTCCACACCCAGGTCTCTAGCATATAACTGGTCACTTTGGATTACATTCCTTCTAACCTGCTTGACAAAACTCCCGCTGTGATGCTCTAACCGCTTAGTGCATTCCTCTCCAGGCCTATTAAATTTCCATCCCAGCCTCCGTCTTATCCCATCGATAGCCAGGATCCTGCTATAAACCTCCTCGTAAACCGGCCATAGCGAATGATCCTACATCGGTAGTTTGTAATATACTTTACTTCGTGGGTACAATGCAGACATTTTCGAGGGTCTATGAAACCTCCGGGTGATAGTATAGCAATTTCCCCCCCTCTACCTCCGTAAAAACATTCCTCGTGTATAGTATACATTCTACTATAGCTCGCTAGCTGGCTTGGTTGCTACTAGGCGCTCTAACCTGCACCTCTAGGGCTTGGAGACGTGGAAGTTGTCATAAACATGGCAATCAGTATGTTATTCTAAGGCTTATTCCGTTCCCGGCGAGTCACTTCATTCTACATCAAAAGGAAACTACTGATGTGTAAAGCGAAATTCAAGGATCAATTTCAATCAAGACCAATTATCTACAAATCAATATCAACAGACACAAGACCTTCATAATAAAAGCAAAAACACTGAACGAAATAAAACTAAACAACCTCTGGACTAACAAACCACCGATATAAATCACCCGAAATATCATCACCAACGACAGCAAATAGCACATCACACCGCAACAGGCACACAGCACTAACGAACAGTAGTGGTGGTGGTCAAATGGTCTCCATTTTAATATTTTGCCATTCTTTATTTCCCCCCTTTCATTCTTCTCCAGGTGGCTGGAGCTGCTTTCCCTCGAGAGCAATAATCTAAATACATTTTTGTTTTTTGTCTTCTTCCTCTGCCACGATAAACCTTTCTATAATGTAGGATGAGCAGAAAAGAAGGTTCCTTTTTAATAATAAAAAAAAAGTAAAACAATCTTTGAAGGGGAGATTTTTTTTGGTTATTTTAACCGTTGGTATGAACGTTAACCAGTTAATGAAAAACTGGAGGTAATCTGCAAATATTTGTCAGACTCCTCCATTTGCGAGCTATATATTCGCAATCTTGAACCGGAGATAAAGACTGATAACAAGAAAAACTCAAAGCATTAAATAATTTTATTTTTTGTTAAAGGAATTTTGTTCGTTTTTCTTTTTCGAGAGGTGAAGAAGGAAGAACTCTGAAATCAAACCCATGACGCCCGCCAAATGCTCGACATAAAAGTGATTAAAAAGGATAATTTGCGTAAAAAGGACAAGCTGGAATATAGTAAGCTTTGCTTTTGTCAGGGTTCCCGACCGTGATCGTACTGAATCGATGAGTGTAAAGAATAATTTGTAGATGAAGGTTTGCCATAGTGGGCTAGAGTGGACGTAATCCTGATGTCCTCGTCGAGTACTTGTCTGTGGAGTTATCGGATTCGCCTGTGTGACCGAGACGGTAGGAAGAGCGCTCTGTCTTTTCATCCCTCCCACTCACTTTCATGGAGGAGGAACGAGGACGGAGATGGGTTCTTTGAGGAATGGGAGGTGGTCCCATAGTTCTGGGAGTTGGGACAAGTCGCTCGCAATTGCTTATTTCGCTAATTTTCCAATCATCTTCTGCAGCGTTTCCGCTTTTGGAAGATGAGATCGTAACCCTTCCCTCACTTTTTGCAGCCTCTTGGGATTCTAAGCACGTAACTCCCTTGCTCTCATCCCCTTGAAATTGATTAATTATCTCCCGGTCGCTACGAGTAGGTCCCCTCTGCCCCCATTTTGATTTTTTAGGCACATCTTTAGAAACTTTGTGAAAGTCGCCTTCACCCACGACGTAATTTAAGTGGCCTAACGATTCCGTCTGATCACGCTCGAGTGCAAGATCCGGTTCCCCGAAATATGGAATCGGATGATGCTCCTCAGTATGTCCATTGGGGACTGTGGCATTCTATGACGCATACCCAACGGACAAGAGGCGTCCGTGACGAGTAGGATCGTTGGCAAAGGGGTTGCTGTAGCTCATCAAGCTATTCTTTCTCTGTCTTGTATTCATATCAAGACCGGTTCGGATCGTTAACCCCTGTTGGGCGACTGGTTTGGCACCGGTAATCCGGGAGGTGTTGGTGGCTCTGGTCGACATCCTATTGGGGTTAATCATGTCTTGGACAGCAACCGAGTTTACGGCAGACTGCTGTAGTTGAACAGGCGCCGCCAGAGGAGCAGCTGGCTGGGTTGCGTACATGGGAGGGACTCCATACTTGCTCCAGTTGATCTCGGGGACCTTGGGGTATTCGATAGGCTCTGGGAGGTCAAGAACATGCTGCTCCAATCTCCAGTGGTGCTTCCCTTGGTGGACTGAAGTCTTTTGAGCACCTCGAGATGCCGCAATGACTCTTTCCGCAAACCGCTCCGGATGATCAAGAGCATTCCTTTTATGATTGGCCAAAGAATTGATATCGGTAAGGCACTGTGCTCGCCTCTTACGAAGCATCTCAATTGTATTCTTAAGAACAATGATGTCCGGGTTGAGCTCAGATTGGTTGAAATATTTCGCAATAATTGCTTGCGGGCCGTCTACGGCTGCGATATGGCTATTGTCGCCATTGTCGGATTCATCATCGTCGAGATCCATATCGATGTCGATACCAGCATTGGCAAATCGTTGGGCAAGACCAGCCAGTCCACCGTCGAGGCTAGCAGGACGTGATTGTCTCGGGGAGTCAAACATGACAGGAGGTGATGCTGTTGACCTCTTCGTTTCCTGTGGGGTCAACAAGGCTGACTCAAATATATCGTCAACCGTCGCCTCTTGAAGCTTCTCATCCATCATCATCAAATCATCTCGGCCAGGGGATATGGGCGACGGAGCTTGAGTGATCGGGCTGAAGAGGGGTGTTCTAGGCGGCTGAACCGGCGTATATCTTGATGGAGCGGAGACATGTCGCTTTGTGGGGAAGGTATGGGTGGCGTCGGCATCAGAGAGGTAGTGTTTGTCCGGCATGTTGTAGCTGTAGATTTTGGAAGGGATAGGATAGGTAGGGAGTTAAAAATTCAGGAGGAAAAGGAAGCCAAAGATGCTCTATCGAAGATAGAGTTGATTACAGGATGAAAGAGTCTTGCGTGAGATGGATGATCTTTGGAGGACGATGGATGGCCGTATCAAGGTAGGATCGGAGGCCGTTGTTGCCACGAGGATCCAACCTTAATTATTAGAAAAGTGTGGGATGAAGTGGGATGTGAGTGAGTGAGTGTGTGCGTTGTTTGTTGTCGACGAATGTATTATAAAGCACCCCGGCAAACACACTTGCGCAGAACTGACAGTAGTGTAGTATTGTATGGAGGGCAAATAAGCAGGAAGGGTATTAAAATAATAAATGCAAAGAACTTTTTTGTAGGAGATTTTGTCCAATAAGAGATAATAAAAACGTTCAGGTCATTAAATAAAAATTAAATGATAAAATATAAGTAAAATCTGTTCGAAAGCCCGAGGTCGTCGATGGAACTGGACTTTTCGTTATTGTGTTGTGGCAGAGGTTGTGAGGTTTTGTCGATGGCAAAAAAAAAATATATTAAGCGACGTCGCAAGGAATTAAAAGTATGACGACGACGACAAACAGGAAAAAAAATATATCAGATCTGGCAGGATAGGGATGACAGCAGTCGTGGCGATAAAGGTACAGGATTGTGTGGCAAATCTAGGCGACACCGATTTTACAACATATACATCGTTATGCTAATCAAAGAAACGATGGTATACGAAGGTATTTTGCGGTGAAGAAAGATGAGAAGGAAAAATTTTTGTATGGAGATGTGGTGATGTTTGTCGCAGGTGATTGAGGACAGATGCACTGCTGCAGGAAAAGAATTAAAAGGATTTTTTCTTTTGGGTGGGGGGGGGGGAAGAGGAAGGAGAGACGCTGAGGGAGCGGTGTGAGAGAGAGCGGAAGAGAGATGGAAAGGGACAGGAGGATGTTTTGGCTGGGGGGTATGAAGGGTGTCTGGTATGCACCGAACAAAACAAAAATAAAATAATAGAAAAGACCCCCAAGGAAGAAGCAGGTCTTAGCGGCAGGCCCTTATTCTCGCCTGTCACCCCTGGTTGAGGAATAGAAAGAGAGGTCAAAGAGGGCTGAACGAAGCGGACACAACGGATGACTGGGGCCCGGTCGGAGATTGTTATGTATGGGCTGGCTCTGTTTGCCTTAGCCTTCCGGAATGGAACAACGTTTTTTCTTCTCTCGCTTTCTTTGCTTTCTCTCCTTTTGGATGTGTAGGTATTTTTTTTTTTTCTTGCTGGGGTCAGGTCTTTGTCAACCGACGCTGGGGTTTTTTCCCTCTGGTATGGGGCTGTTGGCTTGGTCTGGGCTTGCTTGCCCCCTTTACGGTAGCTGGGTGCGTGTATGGGGTTGTATGAAGTGTCCGCCTCAAACTTGGAAATCTGAAGCAGCCAAACAGGCGAGAAAATAATGATCACCAGTATCCTCGTTTTTTTTCCCTTTGATTTTTGTTCACTTCGTCACGGAGCAAAAGAACAAGATCTCACTTTCTTCAAGGACACAGGAATCTATATCTAAGTACTGCAAGACAGTAGACAGGTAAGAGCAGGCAGAAGATGGAGTAAAAGGGAGTATATAAGAAAGAAATGCGAACAGCAGAGGAAGAGAGGAAGAAAAAAAGGAGAAAGAGGAAGAAAAAAGAAGAGATAGTATTATAAAGCAGAGGGTTGTTGGTGATGATGGTGTGGTTGTAGGAAAGATGGAGAAAGAAGGGGCTTCGTCGAGGGAGGACAAAAAATTATATTGGGATCCTGTTGGCTGGAAAAATCAATGGTGTGAGGGAGAATGTGGTGGAGGACACACACACCCTCTCTCTCTCTCTCTCTCTCTCTCTCAGATCGGTAACAACCTAACGCTCGCCAGAAGGAAGGCTCAGGAAAAAGAGACGACACACGCAGCGGATAGATAGCATGTTACAGGTCAGAGATGGGGTGGGTGGGTGGATACCGCCTCTCTGCTGTTTCCTCTGCTTGCTTCTTAGGCGAAAGGAAAAACCTCATGCATGAAAGGTCACTGATAACCTGCCTGCTATTGTTGCGAGATATTCCTGGTAGCGAATGGCAAAAGAGC
>LDUD01000103.1:648149-698816 GCA_012184295.1 Dactylella cylindrospora
ATCTTCATTTGAGGAAGGCTGTTGGATTTTGTTCTTGTCGATTTTTTGCCAGGGCTGGTTTAACCCTGTTGGTGCTGAACAAACCGCATGCGACCTGACTAAGCTAAGAATAACCACTTAGCCAACGGAAGCGTCTGGCAGGATCGATACGTAAACATTGGAAGAGAGAAGGCACCACCGTCTACGGAGATAGCTATAGGTACATATTAGCAGTCGCAAAGCAGCTGCCGTTAAAAGACTCGCACCGACCTAACCCGGCACCAAATCAAATCTCATAATCGATACCTCTAAAAGGTGTTCAAGCAAGGGGCTCTTGTGAGCCAGCAACCAGAAAAAATCTTTTCTCTGCTGACCCACCGGCCGAAAAAAAGCAAGTACCGTATCCAGGATAAGAGTGCGAAGTTCAACGAAGGTTTTCCCACCCAAACGACCACAAATAACCAAGCGGCAGTTTTTTCAGAGCCTACTGCTTTCTCTTTGGCTGGAGATTTGCTCTGCGTTTTTGAAAATGTTGCCATGGGAGGTTTGTACTGGGGACTTGTTGACAAGGAGGATGTGTATGGGATCACGCGAAATGAAAGGATCCAGCCCAGGTAGTAGGTACAATCTCTTGGCAGACTTTGCCCTTTGGCTTGTGCCCCATAAACCCGGCTGTTTGGTTCCACGCCAAGGAATTGGCTTAATTTCTTATTTTCATTGGGGGGTTATGAGGTTCGCGATGCCTGAAAATGTGTCGACGGGGTTGCCAGATCGTAGTTTTTTCTCTGTTGGGTGGACAAGTCTTGGCCCCCCATAGGGCTTGAATTTATGTCAGGGCTGCTCGATGATATCAAAAGTTGCCACTCTAACTTTAATCTCCATGAAGGGTTGAGTCTCGATCTATGTTCAATGCCCAGATTGGAATTGCGCTACTAAGATGTAAAAGTTGGTAAGATGCAACCATGCAGGTCTTTCATCATGATATCAGCTGGCAAAAGGTTGTACAAAGACTGCCCTTGCGTCGGATAGGATAGGCAGAACATACAAGAGGCAATGGAAAGTGCATCGCGGGTTACCATAGGAATGATAACGATAAATGTGTCTCAAATTTTATATGTGGTTACGGTTCCGGCTGGTCTTCCCAGGGCCAGTTTCCTATAGGCCACAGGTAGGGGCGAAAAATCCTCTCAAAGAATGGAGGCATATGATCCCCACGTTTGATCAACATCAACCATGGCTACTCGGTTTAATTCTCGTGGCTTTCGAACAGAGCTATCAACCACATCGAAGGGAGGAATCAATCCGGTAAACATCATCGACGTGATGGGGGAGAATAGCCCCTTTTCATGGGGTGGAAACCACCAACCGTCGACAGCTAGAGCTCGATGATTTCATTACCAGTGGACACACAACTGGTCCCCCCAAACTGCCTACTCGCTCCCGACTCCGAAACAATCTCTGACGGGAGCTGCTGCTGCAACCCAAAAGCTCAAGGACAATGAACTTAAAATCTAGGCTTTTCTCCCGCACCCGCGCAAGTGGGAAAGAGGTTGCATATCCGGATCAATTGGGGCAAGTCCCCACACCCCCATCATCAGAGGAAAAAAAAAAAAAAAACTCCTCGTTGGAGAGGGCCTGTCAACATTGGTTCAATCATGATGGCTGTGTCCCCAAAGTGTCCAGCACCAAGTCCGAGCTCAAACAAAAAGGCGGGCCCGATTGGCAACAGAAGATCAGATCGGATAGAACGGGTTGAAGGGTATGGTCAGGCTTTGACTCAGAAGAATAATCATTTCGACATGTCACTATCACATCTTCCATCGATGGAGATGCTTTTTGTTTATCAAACAGCTTCATTCCTGAGTCCAGGCCAGGGACGATGCTTGACCCCCGACGGGACAGGAGAGGCTTGAAAGCACCTGAAGATTCTGCCCAATCACTAGCTCCGATTGCATCAAAGCACTAGGGGTTCAAAGCGTGGCCATGCTCGAGTTTCAACCAAATCTGATGGGACTAATCCTAGCTTGTCCAAGCCCTTTTAGACTTCGCTTTTTTTCCCTTTCTTCCCTTTCTTGCAGCAGCAGAAGCAACGGAGCCCTCGTTAGCTTGTCTTAGCTAATTGGGCGTCGGATGTTGTTCGCTTTTGTGCCCTCCCGACAAAGCAAAAAAGAAAAGAAGAAAAGAAGAAAAATAAAAAATAGAGATAGAAAAAATAAAATTATCAATCGTCGTGATGGGCAGCGAATTTCTCCTCCTCGAACTGATACGAAGGAGCTTCATCCCCCACTGACGTTTCCTCGATCGTTTCCACGCACTTCCACCTCGTCATTCAAACTCGACGGACGGCATTCGCTCTGGCCCACAATCTGTCATGAGATCCAGTGTATGACTCGATTCGTCAGCAAAATTCGTTGTCCTCGGGAATTCAGGAAGGGTGTTTTTCTTGGTTCTAATATCCCAACTCTTTCGTTTTTCCGCCCCCAAATTTCAAGCCATCAACCTGCAAGAAAAAAGGAAGAGCTGCCTCACAAAACGGCTCAAATCTCCCCATTCCTGTCCCACCAACCAGCCCACCCTCTCACACACCCCCTCCGGCTGAGGCAAGAGAGGGCCGACCTTTCGACCACGTGAGCTCGCGGAGAGCAGCTAGCCCTATTTACGCGTCGGACGCGACATTCCTTTTCCCCTTCGTCATTCAGTTTCAAGCAGGTTGGCCGGGCAAGAGAACGCAGATAACCAGCATCGCTTCAGTTGTCCCTTGTCGACGGGAATTTCCTTCCCAACGCTGAGGGGAAAAAAATCCCGTGTGCAATTTATTGGCAGGATCTGACAATCTCATGCTCAAAAGTCAGCCTTGTCTTTGTCACAGAAATTTTTAGCAGGTGTGATACTTTTTTTTTTTTTTCTTCTTGCTTGCACCCTCAACATCGAGCCTGGCAATTCTTGCCTAAATTCTAGGCCGTTCAGTCTACTTTTCTCCTCTCTGACTCTATGCATTGCATCTCGTCTACACATGTCCCGCTTGCGTTAGCCATCTGTTGTCTGGTACAAGGATCCTCAAACCAACATCGCATTGTTTCTCCTTCCTCCCTTTCTCTTCCCTCGCCTTATATTTCTCATGTCTTCCGCTACTTGCGATCTTAATTGGCCGACATATTGTATTTAAAACTTTCTAACCCTCATATATTTGAATGTGAAGATGCTTACGGGTGACTTTCCTATGACCAGATCCTACGTATCCCATTCCGCGGACCTCAATCATTTCTAGTCCTTTTTGCGTCGGCGTTTCCTTTCCCGTACATATCGCGAGCGTTCTACCGTATACACAGTCCTTAGCATACACAATCCAGCATTAGATACACAATTAATGAGCAGTAATCATTAATCGGAGACCCATTGAACAAGGATCTCATACTATACCTCTGGTTCTACTGTCAGCGTTGTAACTCTTCATACTTATCGTCACGCTGTCAGTCGTTGGCCCCAAAAAACAAAATCCCCGCTCCCTGGATATTAATATAGAACCCCGCGGCGACGCTCCTACAGGCCTCTAGAGAAGGCAAGATTTTTCTTACTGACCTCTATAAAACCACTCATCACCTTCTTCCCTTCTACTTTCATCCTCCTACAAACACAACTCTCACTTCCGATTGCTGCCTTCAAACATTCCTAAAACGTTGTACTGCGGTCTTACCGGCAATCTAAGCCGGCAAAATCTTCAATAATCATGGAGGACGAGGTAGAAGCTACCCAACCCGCTACCCAGCAGCAAGCTGAGCGTCCAAAAGCACCACCAGACCCGACAATACTCCTTATTTTGCACCCCGCATCGCCTGCTGCCAATGCTGCTGTCGACTACCTTGCACGCAGGTTTCCGGCTGTTGTTCGAAATCATTTTGAATCAAGTTTGCCAGGATACATCTGCCTCAGCAGTTCCGTGCCACCAAAAAACCCTGAAGCAGGCTACACGTTCGGCCGTAACCCTCTTAAGTGCGACGTTGCACTCGGACAACAATCCTCCTCTCGAAGGGTTAGCAATGTTCACTTCCGCATCTTTACCACCGATGAAGGCGTCATCATGCTGGAAGACTGCTCGACGAATGGTACCTGGGTCGACACTGTTTGCCTACAGTCTCCAAGAGCGGTTGCCAACCGTCACCAGGGACACCAGGTTCCACCACCAAGCCGCCGCCGTATATTAACAAACAGCTCGCTGATTCTGTTGGCTCTTGGCCCTGTCGAGGATGAGTTGAAGTTTGTTGTCGATCTTCGTAACACCAATCCTAAAGCCTGGGAGCAAATACGAGCTTTACATCGTCCACAGCTCCAGGGAGCCATGCTGCCACCTGGACGCCGACCTCAGGCCGGTCAAGGACATAACTCCGACGCCACCTCCGAACAGTATCCCTTCCCGGATGGCTGGACTGGTGATAATGGAATCTATGAAGTTGGAGATATTATCGGGAAGGGAGCCTTCGCTATCGTTCGAAAGGTTGTTCAAAAGTCTACTGGAGAGCTATTCGCCGTAAAAATCATCAACAAAAGAGTTTTCGGCCCGGCTGAAGAGTCTGGTCGCAAAAATGGCAAAGCCAGATATCTTGGAGTTCTCAAGGAAGTCGAGATCATGGAACAGCTCAAGCATGTAAGTTACGCACATCTCTACCCACGTCTTGTTGACCTTCTACTGATCATCACGTAGCCTCATATTATTCAATACGAGGAATATCAAGAGACTCCACGGCAGCTATACATTCGGATGGAATTCCTCGCATGCGGAGACCTTAGTGATTTCCTACGAAGGCACAGCCATATGCCCGAGGACCAAGCCCGGGTCATCACCCAGCAGATCAACAATGCTCTAGTCTTCATCCACGGGCTCAATATCTCCCATCGTGATATCAAGCCAGATAACATACTCGTTAAGAGTTACAACCCGCTTATTGTGAAGCTCAGCGATTTTGGCCTTGCAAAGATGATCAAGGAAGACAATGAGTTCAACAAGACCTTTTGCGGAACTATGCTGTACCTCGCGCCTGAAGTCTTTCCTACGGTTGTGGGAGTTCAGAACCCAGTTACTAGAAATATTAAATAGTGAGTTATTTTTCCTAGACCACACCACACCAGGGGAGGTTCTGACACTTTCTTGAAATAGCCACAAGGAAAATAGACGCTACAGCCACGTCTGCGACATGTGGTCTCTGGGATGTGTCATTTACGCTCTTCTCACCGGCAACCCTCCTTTCGCTGGTGATAATCAGGAAGAGATCCAGCAACGGATCATTGCTGGGCGATACGATGTCAGCCGCCTGACTCGTAACTCCATCTCTGATAATGCTGCAGACCTTGTCAAGAAGCTGCTAATTACAGACCCAACCAAGCGTATGAACGAGAAAGAGGCCCTTAGGCACCCGTGGTTGGATGATGGGACATCAGAAGATGACTGTAGCCAAGGTGCTCTTCCGCAGTACATTGATGAAGATGAAGAGGAAATCCTATCTCAAAATATTGAAGTTTGGGAAACAGTCAAGGGGCGTCTTGAGGCACAAGATCCACAACAGCCGGATGTTGATGTGCATGACCTTGTTAATACCAAACATCCGGACCTTCTCCAAGATGATGAAGGTGACGTTGAAATTGAAGGATCGCAAGAGCAAGCCCAAAGACTCGAACGCGAACGCGCTATCGTTCCCTCTTCTCAGCTCCGCCAAGTCCAAAACGTGGACTCACTAGACAAGACGGTTATGCCCATGAGACGCCACCTACCAAATAACAGTCTATTAGCACCCTCGGATCACGAAGGCTCAATCGGAGCCTCTGATGAGAACTCTGATTTCGCTGGGTTGAGTAGATATGCCGACGATATTCACGATGACGACGAGGAAGTCAGTAGTCCAGACGCTGCGTACGCGGATTCGGGTGTCCTCGGACAATCTAGAGTTTCCGCAATGGAGGAAGAGAGCGATGACGATTCTCAACTCTATGGCGCCCAGACTGCCGGACGTATCACTGATTCCATGACGTCATCTCGTGGTGATGGCTATCAATTTGATTCGTTCATTGGAATCGCGAAAACGCCTACCTCCGAGCGATCTATGACTTTACCATCTAGGCGAAGAACCCCGGGGCCAGATGGCCGAAGTCTTGCGGGAATGCGCACAATGGTTGGAAATCTTAATGTTGCTTCTACTACCGCTTCGGAATCGATTTTGCACAGAAAAGGATCCGGGAGACTCTCCATGGATGATAGGGTTACCAAGAGAACGTCTTCTCCAAGTTTGCGACGCAAATCCTCCCCCCACGAAGCCCCAGCTCTGTCCCGGGTTCCCCTCGAGAATCGAATGTCTGTCATCGATTCAGAGGGTAGTAACCCACTGAACTCATCACCTCCACATCTCGCTAAGACCGACTCCATGGTCACCGGCCCTACAGCCACAATCGCGAACACTTCCATCCGCAACCTAGATGGGGCCGAGAATTTTGAAAACTTGCCGCAAGGCGATTCCGATAACATTATTAACTCTCGTCCGAAAACCATATGGGGCCGGTTAACACCGCTCCCGGGTTCCATCAGCCACGAATCCATCAACCTCGTGGAGCAACATGTCCGCTATGGTCGCTCTAGCGCCTGTATCTGTTTCGTTGCTGATACGAGAGTGTCCAAGCATCACTTCGTTCTCCTTTTTGCTAGGGAGGACGATATTGAGGCTATATCTCGTACCACTGAGAACGAGGAGTCTTTCAGCCCGGAGCCGCAGATGAAAGCCTGGATCAAAGTGCTCGGATCCAATGGGATGATCCTCCACGGTCGTAAACTTATTAAAAACGATTTCTTCCGGGTTTATCACCAGGATGAACTTATCGTCTTCCGCGACAAACGAGACTTCTTGGGATTCAAGATTGACCTCCTGATCGGGACTCATACTCGCACCCGAGAGGATCTGAAGAATGAAGAGGAGTGGGACGCTCTTAGGGCCTTTCAGATTGCTCAAGCCAAACAAGCCAAGCTCACTCCTGCGGCTATTGCTGCTGCCGGAGGAGCTGGAAATGGGCCTGGGTTGAACCTACAGCTGATGCAAAAGCTCCGGGCGCAACAGCCGAAGCAACAAGGGCAAGTCCGGGGGAACAGAGGGTTCGATGACGAACATATGCCAGACGCTTAGCTGTAGGGCTGATTTACCAACCTATTTCCTTCATTCATTCCCATGTCGACCATCTTCCTGTTTCCATTTCACCTTATTCTTATCCCATGGGTGATATGAATCATAAGGTTTATACTGTTATCTTTATGTCATTTTTCACCCCTCGTCCCATTAATCCACTTTGCGCTTCAAGGCTTTTTGTTAAATTTGCCTCACATTTTTATGCCATTGTCATTAACCGGAGTTTCGTTTAGCTTGCAACGATACATCGCATTGCCTTTTTTTTCCTTTGGAGCGTCTTTCCTTTTCCTATGGCTTGTTTTTGATTACATCTCATACAATCATCTCAGCCTGTCCGTGTGTCGTCAGCAATATCGTGTCGATTGGTTACTAATATCTTTTTTTTCATTTTGACTCCAGCTCATGACTTGTAAAGGATTTACAACAATCTCCCCCCTCATCCAACCCTCCCCTAGAACCCTTCCATTTGTACATTTTCTCTTTATCTCACATATCATCTCCTTTTGTTCCAATTTTTTTAATCTCTCCGGGAATTTTATCCTTTAAACAAGGTCAATGAGCTGGTCTCTGGTACTGACTAACCTACTTTGTGTTTAAATTTTAACAGCTAATGCATGTAATACGGCCATTTCTTCGAGGATGTCCTAACTGAATATATATCTTTAACAAAATGGACGAGAGGAGGCTAGATAAAAATCTTGATTTTGTTTTTTTGTTCCTTCATTGGGTTTTTCTTATCAAAGCTGATAGAATATGTATTTAACGCACATCCCGATTACTAACGCACTTTCGATAGCGATTTGGATTTTATATTCCTGAAATATAATTGTTATCATCTATATCTTTACACTGCTTGCCATGATAGGTTCTTCCGGGTGCACAGTAAACAGGGAGACTGGGTGAAACCCATCCGAGCTCTTTATATTCTATCCACTAAGCCTCATATCTACAACTTTGTTCGACCTCCAGCTAAAACACCAGACCCCAGTTAGCACCGCCTCCCACCACCTCCAACCAAACAAATACCAAGAAAAAAGGAATAAAATCTACTTCCCCACCCTCGTCCTCCACCCTTCCACGTTCCTCTCCACGGCCGCCCTCAAAACTTCAATCACCTCTCTAGGATTTTGAGCTCCAAACACCGCCGTCCCCGCCACGATGACGTTAGCCCCGGCCTCCGCTGCCACGTCTATCGTCCCCAACCCGAGACCTCCGTCGACCTCGATGTCCAGCTCCGGATATTTGTCTCGGAGGGCGGTGACTTTGGGCATGCACCTCGCTTGGAATTTTTGACCGCCGAATCCGGGTTCTACGGTCATTACCAGGACCATCTGTTGAAATCCATGGTTGGGGTTAGCTATTTTGTTTTATTTTAATAGGGGGGACTTGGAGAGATGGGGAGGATAGGTGTACATCAGGGTAATAACTCTTATCACCGCTCTCGTCGTCGAGGATTGGGTATAGAACGTCGACGGGGGTATCCGGCTTGATCGCGATACCGGCTTTCATTCCGCTGTCGTGGACGAGTTTTATGCACTCCCGCGGGTTCGAGGTGGCTTCGTAGTGGAAGCAGTATAAATCGCCGCCAGCTTTCGCAAAGTCCGAGATCCATTGTTCCGGCTACTAAGGTGAATTTCCGGGGTTAGTAAAAAAAAAAAAATTCTAGATTCCGCCCTTTTTTTTGACCATTCCATGCCGGTGGGGGTGGGGGTCAAAGTGGCATTTGGATACCATGGGGAAGTTTGGGCAGTAAGGGTGCGTTTGGGATTCACCTTTGCAACCATCATGTGACAATCAAAAGTTCCTTTGCCTTCCGGGGTCTTTTCGATGGAAGGGCGGAGGCAGGTGACCACCGGGGGACCGATTACCATGTTTGGAACAAAGTGACCGTCCATGATGTCGATGTGTAACCAGTCGGCGGTGTCGTCCAGGATGCGTTTGCATTCCGAGGCGAGGTTGCCCAAGTCGGAGGCGAGGATTGAAGGGGCGATGATTGCTTTCGGTGCCATGTCTTTTTCCTTTTTTTCCCGGGATCAAGTTGGTTTGGAGGTTGGGTTGTATCGTGGTATATGGTTAGAAGGGAGGAGGAGGAGGAGGAGCGAGGTGGGAAGGTTAAGATTGGAAGTGTCGTTAGTCGGGGTGGGATTTAATATTGTTGGATATTTTTCATGGCAAGCTGGAGGTGCTACTATGTCTGTCATGCATGGCCCGCTTGTTGGGAGCTGCCCGCTAGCGGGGAAGGAAAAGAGAGACAGGTCAGGTTGATTGGTGGGGTTTCTTCGGATCTCCTTCAATTGGGCCCAATTGAAGCCAAGTAAGTTCAAGCAGGGACCCTAGTTGAGCTTACTAGTAGTTTATACTATCAGCTATCGATAGCTATCTCCCCCGAGACGAGCCATCATCTGTGCATATCGACTAAGCTAAGAATCAAGAAAACACCAATCCTGTTACTTCTACAAATGCTACCTCGGAGGCACAGAGGGGGGTAGAAGCATAAAATTAGGGTATAATCTATATCCCGCCTCATCCGACGTCGCATATATTTCTGACTCGGGCTTAAGCTAATCGATAAACCTTATCTCCCATGACCAAAAACTTAGTTTAAGCTTCCCTCCACCAATTGTAAGTAATATCCACGTTGAGCCACGACGGAGGTGTGTTTGTGTAACAAATAATACAACATGTCCAACACAATTTTCCTCGTTTCAACCTGTTCCACAAATTTGCACTACCCTTCCCATGCATGCAACTCAGGCCGCTCCCACCGCGACCCTGCCTATCGATCGCAAGGAAAGGAATACCAGGATGGGTAATCTAATCTAACATGGTAGCACAGCAGCATTTCGGCGTTCAAATATTGGCCTGACTCTATACGCCGGTACCTGCATCAAAAATCCCAGTCTCATTTTAATCTACTTTCGGGCACAAAAAGCCAAACCAATGGTTTGCATGATGGTCTATGGCGGCGAGCTCCCCGTCAGGCTCAGACGCCCATGGGAGACTCGCACTCCCCAGTGGGTGTTTTCCATTGCAGAGTTCAGGCAATTCCTCGAAGACCAAGATGTAATGTGGCCGCTCGAGGAGTATCTGGCAATTACTTTGGAAGATTTTGAGGAAGAGGATAAATTACGGGCGCTCTACGAGTATCGCGAACGTGAAACTATTCGGTCAGAGAAGTTTGAGTTTACGCTGAGGAGGCTAGCGTGGTGGCTTTTAGGGTGAGTTTTTTTTCCTTCGTCTCCGTTGTGCACATGCTTGTGACTGCGCGCAACCTAAAGCTTTCACCTGCTTTTCGGGTTCGGTGCAAGTGGAAGGAGCTGTGTGACAACTCTGCTCGTAATATTTACGCATTTTAACTATTCATGTTTGCACGGTCAATTATTTAGAGGGTTTGGGTATATCATTTGTGATGACAATGGCGCAACGACTGGTATCATCGAACTCAAAAGGATGCCGAAAATCATCCCACCAGTACTTCAACACCACAGGATTCAACTGCGAGCCGTCGATAAACCAGCCTATCCTCGGCTGTCGAAGGGCGTAGCCACGGAGGATTGGAGGTGGAGGTATGATTAGTCCGGACGGAACGGATTTATTCCAGTCATATCTTGAATAGAAAGGAAAAGGTGAAAATGCGACCCTCGATTCCCTATGGGACACTTGGCTTTCTTCCCGTTGGTATCAAGGATACCTCGAAGGGCGGAGTATTGTTTACTCTTTTGCTTATCGATTTCTACGCAAAAGCGGCACGGGTTATCGATTGTTTGGTCGACGGTTTGCAACGTATACAACATCATGAGAAAAGGAGAGAGTGGAACGAAGCTATCCACTCACATTCTTTTCGTGCCGCCGCAACACTCTATCTCATCTATCCCTATAATCTCCCGTTGTCTAATCTCCGATGAATAGTCACCGAAGGGGGGACAGGAGGCGGATTATCCTGACCTGAACAAATTCACACGCCAACAAATATCGCCGGCCTGGTCCGATCGGTATGTTGACTCGTCATGCAGGCACAACTCAGGCTCCATAACGATCGGGGTGAAAAGTACCCGGTTGAGAATAATAGCCGAGGAGGGCGATATATCGAATCACGGGTCTCTCTGTTGGTCAAACATGACGTGGAAGGCGAGGAGAAAACGAGCTTGGTATCTTATCGAAGTGCACGTTTTTATTTGTGTTTGCTCCGCTGAGCCTCATACAAACTCTATGGATTTACATATTTGATGACCTCAATTTTTCGTATCTTATCACCCTCGGCTAGCTTATCGAGGTCTTGAGAGGTGGAATTATGCAGACAAGGCTGGAGAAGCGATAATTTAGGCAGCGGTTTGCTCTTAAACATCTTTGAATCAGCGTTTCGGACAATAGGAGATAAAGTGAGACCATGGCAATGCTGGGGAATCGAAACAAAAAAGTGTCATTTTCGCATTCCACTGTAACCGGAAGGAATCCGACTTTTTGAATTCCTCAAAAACAACCTATAAGCTTTCTTCTATTACGTAGAACTCGAACAGTAGGAGAAACAACCCAAAGGCTCAATGGGAGGAAGAAAGGAAATTTCTCGGCTAGATTATCTTAAATTCCCAACCATGCTGGGCCACGCACACGCTTAATTACGAAAGGATGCATACCAATGCCGCAAACGGGATTACGCAGGAAGCTTCGGTTCCAGACAATTTTCTTACCATGTCTTAAGGAGGCGGCGGCGGCGTCGATGCATGTCTAAGCTCCCGCAAGCGGCAGCTTGACCTGCCTTGACAAGGCTAAGCTTATAAGACCTAAATTATAGAAATAGGTCCCATGCATCAGGAATTCACTAAAGGATCCGCAACGTAACCTCGATCCTGGAGGCAAACATAAGGATCTAGATGACTAGTAAAGCTGTCAAGCTTGCAAGCTTGAAAACGGCGACACGGGAGAGGCTTGATGAAAAAAAAATAATGCGAACTTGCAATTTGGGGTCATTTGTTTGCTCTTGGGATCGGGGTAGTGTCGGTGTAACGCTGCGTTTTTGGAGGAGGAATCTAGATTGATCTTGATCTCGCTAGTATCCTAAACTTGGCAAACACCCGTCAATCAACTTTAATGGAATCTAGGTCTCAGCCGAGAGACACAACCACCCTTCGGGGACTTGAAGCTATTATTTTTATCGAGCATTGGATTAACTGTCATTTTTGGCGAATAGAACCCATTTTGGGAATTTTCCAACAGCTTTTCTTATTTTTACTATAGATATCATGGGTGCAACACTATCGCAACAAACATTGCAAACTCGAGCGTTTAAGCTGGGGGGTTATTGTTGAATCGATAAAACTTTACAACCGCATAACCAACCTTTTCGATAATTTGTATACATATCGTGCGTCTATATATCGCCGTAGACTACATTATTAAATGTCCACGTATACGAATACGTATCTATAGCCACCGTGGATGTGTCAATAAGCCTCGTCCCAATTGCAAGCACCCGTATCACAACCCGTTACAAATGTTTTTTATAAATGTGCATATTATAAATAACTTGCATATAGTCAACAATACAAGACGATGCACCTGACCACACGGCCACATATCACACTGCGTCTGCGCCCCGCCATTTCCGGTGGGGAAGAAAAAATGTGACATTGAGCTCTTGAGCTTTTCTTCAATTGCGACATGTACAAAAGTCTACGTCAATATTTCGTCTACATCACATTCCACGGTGAAGAGGAGCAACCGAACCGAGCCGGGAGAGGCGCAGAAGATGTATTCTATTGTCTCTTTTTTTATTTTACAATTTAGCGTAGACTTGGGTTTTTTTTCTGCCCTTTCTTGCCTTCGTTACGAGCCGGCTCCCGTGCATTTTGCTGCCGACGGTCGTTTGTAGAGAGGAAGAGATGGCACAGCACATGATTCGAAACCGCGGAAGTCGGGTTTATTTGTGAGTTGTTGGTAGCTGATATAGGGTGGTGTGGGGTTCCTGCATTGCATCTACATGACCCTGCAAGTTTATACCACCTAAAGTGAACAAACATTTGCTCGAGGATTGGTACTATCTAGATAATCAGGCGTTCTGTGCACGTGCATGTAAGTTTTTTTGTGTATTCGATATGAAGCTGCAAGCTGAACGCTTAAACGCTCGAAATGAAAAGGGATAACTTTTTTTTCTGTTTCCAATATTTACCCGTATAGTTTTATTTATGATGACATGCCTTTAACAGAAGTGGGCGGCTATTATACTGCGAAAAAAAAGAGAAGTGGGAAACATACATTCCGAAGAATAGAATTCGAAGCGGCACGTTGCGCCGACTTGAAAATTTTTCTATTTTTCTCCATGTCTTCGGAACGCCGTGGCCCTCCTCCTTCTCCATATTTTTTTTTTTGGCTTGACAGCCTGCTGTCAATGCGGACGGGAGCCGGAATAAATATCAGACGATATTAATATGAAAAAAGAAGCATCAATATCTGCCTTGTTGAATGATGAATAACGATCTGGAAGGTTGACACTAAATATACACGATGGGGTGGATGGAGGGGGCTAAATTTGGCTACTGGGCTCCGGGATAGAACCAGCCAAGAGTTTACAATAGCCATTGTTCGTGTTCTGACAAGGCCCCCGTCCGAGTGGGGTGGCCCCAAAATGCCCAAAGATGAGATCAAATCAGTCGGTCCGGGGAGAATAGAAAGGGCAACACAATTCTCTTTTTCGCTGGACAAAATTTGTTTTTGGCGCGCGGTAGCCAGATTGGGGTTAGTGCGAGTTGTAGCCAATTCTGACGTGCAGCCAATGACGGCTCGTCTCCGCCCGCCCGACCGCAAACCCGTCTCTAGCTCTTTACTTTTTCGTTCAATTTGCCCTTTTCCCCCAAAGAAAAATATGAATTTTGGTAGCTCTTTTGCCTAAACTGATTGCAAAAATAGACGTCTCTTCGGACGGATCCAGATTTCTGATCAACCATTCGTTGGAAGGAAATTAAGCACTTTACTTTCTTGCCTTTTTTCTTTGGTTACGGAAATAGCCTCCAATTTGTTCGTGACAGAACAATAATACTATAGTATATGGCTTTTTTTTGCTGTTTACAGGAAAACCACAAGAGGAAGGAAAGCCATGAATTGGCTTTTAGCGAATGATCGCATCGCGAACGTGTTCACCCCTCAGGGTCTGTTTCTCAGGATCGTTTCGGAATCTGTCCTTGACGGTCGAATGTTGTTTTTCTCTGTTACGTAGACGGGATTGCACGAAAAGTACACGCACCCGATGTCGACGATGGTTCGTGCTTTCCCCCAACTCCAGCCATTGGCCCTGGCGAACAAGAAAAAAAGCACATAGCTTCCAAATTACTTTTTTACTCCGAGGTTTACAGAAACTGACACCATGCATGCATTTTGCTACCTTGTATTTCGTAACGTTGTCTGGGGGTTCCAGACTTTTTTTTGTTGTTCATGTTTCCTTTTTTTTCCTTTCTAAATCCACCACCGAATGGGAAAAATAGAGGGGTGGTGGTGCCAACAAAGATCATTCCACATACCTTTGGCGGCGCGGATTACCCCAAATGCAAAATAGTGGATCTGCCCTTTTTCTTATTTTACTTTTCTGGTTCAGAGAAAAATAACAAGGGTGGGGGAAGAAGGAAAATGGAGGCTGCGGTTTTCCCTTGCGAATAGGCTACCGACAGCGAAATAACTTGACGTGAACACATAGTTTTCTTTGCGGGTGCTAGCTTGCCTTGCTTGCCTCTTGCTTGCCTTTCTGCTGCAGCAAGCAATTGCAAATCGATGCACGTACGTACAAGCAAGCACACCTCTTGCTGTATGTAAGCTGCAGGGTATGCCACCATTCCAATAAACTATACGTGCGCCTGATAACGGCCTACAGGTCGCACCAGATCCGAGAAAAGAAAAGAATAAGGAAAAAAGAAAGGAAAGAAAAGAGGAAATAGCTCGGAAAGGAAAAAATCGAATACGATTCGATTCGAATAAGAGGTGCTAGTCGCCCCGAACGAAATACTATTAGCTCCTCTTTCCCTTCTTACTTTTGACTCGTTATTCGTTTCGCTTCGACTTTTAGATCTTTGGATCAAAGAGAACCGTTTATTCGAATACTTCTCGACAAAAAATTCGATTCTTACAATCAGGTTTCCAATAAGCCTAGAATCTGGAACGTCGGATCAGGCACTCCGTTTGGCTTCTCGAACTAGCGAAAGGAAGAAATAGAAATATAGTTGGAGTGCAACTTGTTAATCGAACCCGAACAGAAAAAGAGTAACCAGAAGTTTTGGTGTGTGTTCGCTCAGCCATACATAACTGTTCCTATTTGTTGGAAGCGCTTGGGGTAGCAATATTACACCATCACCATCAAACGTTTGAGGCGGACCTCAATCTCCACGACCGAGTTTTAATATTTTCCTTTTATACTTCCACTTCAATCGGCGACAATCACGAAAACGAAAAGGAAAAGGAAAGAAAAGGAGATTATCAACTCTGCAGAGCCGCTGTGGAAATCGTACGTTCCTTTTCTGCTTAACCAGAGCTCTCCGGAGTGCGTAGAGCTTAAACAAAAAAAGGTGAGCGAGTAACGGCCTGGTCCAATGTGCCATTGAATCTTGCCGCCCAGTTAATTAACCATGCTTCCCACCCCAGCCGGCCAGCAAAACAACGAGTTTGGGGTGCGAATCCCTCCCCTCGCTGTTCTGTTTTCCCACCCCATTGCGCCTCGTCGCTTAACTTGTTGGTCAGCATCATATTTTCATATATATCCTCTTCGGCGACAAAAGAAAAAAAGTAAAAGAAGAAAAAGGAAAGAGAGAGACGCTCTCTGCCCTATTGTTCTATTTCTTTTTTACTTTTGTTCTCCACTTCGCTTCTGAACTAGCGAATAGATATACTCTCCAGTCCCCTCATCCCTCGTGGAGGACAATTATTTTTGTCTCCTTTTCTAAAATCTTTTGGTCCGTCATACCGTTTATACTTAAATCGCCTAATGTCTTGCGATTCCCAGTAAGACATTTTTCTTTTCGTTTGTTCTTGAGGGATCACGGGAACAATTTTTTTATACGCATTTTCGCGGGGAATATATTAGGCACTGGACTGCCCTGGCATCTTTTTGTTTTTTTTATTTCCAGAGGGCCGGTTCTAAAAAGTACCTTTCCACTTTTCATTTTTTTTTTTTTTCTTTATTACCCTCCTTTCATTCTCAGAAAGTTAACGGAGGGTTTTGCTTTTCAAACAGCTAGAACAAAGACTCTCATATGTTACCGTTAAAAGTCATAACCGGCGAGGCAGACGCAAGACGAGCAGGCGGATCCCGTCCACCATCCGCCGCTGTCTTTGACGCAATATCAAACTCACCCTACGCCGACAGCGACGACTTTGATTCGGAGAGTATATACGCTCCTGCAGTTCGATACTCGCAACCTCGTTCCATGCCCTCTCCGCCCTTGGCGTATGATGTTTCGATAGATAACATGAGCACCGTTCCGGAATCGCCTACCAGAGCGCATGCGCAAACTCAGACACATCCGCATCCGCGTTCGCACCAGAGATCGCACTCTGCAAAACTGCACGGTTTGGGGTTGAACGTTTTCAAGCATGGTATCAAGACCAATCTACATTCTTCAGGTTCTTCAGGACATAGATCGAACCCTACTTCACCATTAGTAAAGTCGCCAGCGAGCTCGAGGAGGCGGTCGATAGGTTTCTTTGGTAGTCAGGCTAGCAGCGGTTCCCCGAATTCAAAGCACTCGAGACATTTCTCGAACCATGCGTTTGCGAATGAGTTTGGACCAAAGCCACCAATTTCACCTACACCCTCTTCGGAAGCCAAGTCCTCGCCGACACAGAGCCCCGTTGCGCAAAAATTCCCACCGACTTCTTACGGACACAGTCAACAGTCATCTTTCTCTTCGACATATTCGAGATTCTCGGGAGGAGTTATTCTAAACCAGGAAAGCCCGAGAGTGGGGCATGTACACAATTTGGATAATTGGACACAATCTTACTTGAACAACAATAATAACAGGTCAAGGGGCCAAAAGAGGAGCTCAGGAAGACGGGAGAGAACATCAGAAGCCATGTCGGAGTCTTCTCAATCGGAGGCAAGTTCGCCTTCGTACACACACAGCCAGCCTGTGAGTGGTGGTGGCAGAGCTGTTTTCAATTACGACCTCACACCAGAAAGCCATAACGGTTCATTTCCCAACTCACCCCGTCAAGAGGAGGAGAGATCGCAGATGTTAGAAGTTGAAGGACCCAAAATGGCGCCGATTTTACAGGCAAGGTTGTCTTCAATGTACACTCTTTCTTCTTACAATGGAAGAGATACCGGACTCTGGTCCACTAGAAGTGCGGCTTATACTTCCATGACTAGTGTTGATACCTCAAGACCCAAGTTCATCTCTATGGACACTGACGAGTCGGATCTGATGGAGTTGGAGGAGATGATGACTGATATGAAGTCATCTGAAACCTCTGCAGAAAAGGAAATCAGACTCCTAATGCAAGAAATGCTAGTTGGCCAAGAGGTTGTCAGACGCCCCGGCGAAGTCACTTCAATGGAGCTTATTCCAAGTCCTCAGCTCCCACAACTCATCGAGGAAGAGGAGGAAGAAGAGACCGATTTCGAAATCGAGCCCAGCCCGGCCCAAATTCCAGCCGAATTCGACATGACCAAATCCGCAGACTGGAAAGACATCGAAAGATGGGCGGGTATCGGAACCCAGGTCGAATATCCTCGAGAAAGCTCGATTCTCACCGGCGACGACAAGTCCGAAATTGACGATGAGAGCATGGATGAGGAGGATTACGAGCAATTGGAAATGGAAGCTGAGATGGATAGAATGTCGATGAGAAGCAGCAGACATCCAGCTGAAGATGAGGGATTGAACGAAATGAGCTTTGACTACAGCATTCCAATGCCCGAGATTCCAGCTGAATACGATATTTCTACTCCAAAGCAGGCTTATGCTCAGTCTCTGAACGAGGAGCAGGTTGAGGAGGAAGAAGAGCTGGATCCCGAGGCTGAGTACACGCTCGGTGTTGGTGTTAGCTTTGAAGAGTTGGATCTCGTAAACGAGGAATTGAAGCTTGAATACGAGGCCGAGGATGAGGCCGAGAGGCTCAGACAAATGGAGGCTGCTAAGACCTTGACATTGGAGATTCCGGGCAGCCGCCCTGGTACTCAAGATGGCAGTCGACCAGGTACAAAGGACGGACTTCCACAGCTCTCACTTCTCGAGGTCCCACCACCAAACTACGGTGCCGGAAAGGCTACTCTTGAATCCCCAACTTCTGGAGAGGAAAGCCCATACGAAATCAAGGGCAAGGCAGCCGACTTTTCCCGAGGCGGAAGACGTCACAATTTGAAGGAGAACGAAATTAGAGTGGAGGACCCAGCATACTTGATCGCCTTTAAGAAGTTCCTCAAGCCATCCGTCCACACGGACGCATTCGTCTCTAGACAAACTAGATTCGATGGCTTCCAGACCCGAAGAATCTGCAATGAGCTTCCTCACGAATACAGACCTCTCCCACCACCACCTCCAAAGGCAGAACCGGAGCCAACTCCACAGCCAGCCAAACCATCTTGGCAGATGGAAGAGGAAGACCGAGTCCTTAGCATGACTCCAGAGCAACGCCGCGCTAAGGAGGTCTCCGATGAGATCACTTCCCGCCTCTGGGTCTTTATGGCCGCTAAGTGGCTTCACTACGGCCGCATTCTCGTCAGCCCAGCTCACGACATTCTCAACCAAGCCGCCCAAGAAAGGCGAAAGAACAAGAACGCAGTCCCACCACCAGTTAGACGACGCATCCTCGACCTCGGAGGCGCTCCAGTCGCTGATTGGGGATGGCACTGCGCTTACGAATACCCTCACTCTAAGGTGTACACCGTTACAAGCCGACCAAAGAACATCAACATTGACAACGTCCCAATCGCAGGACTTGGCGTTATCGAGAAGCGAAGATTCACTGGTCCTTCAAATCACAGACACATCAAGGTCTCTTCCCTCTGGAAGCTTCCGTTCCCAGATAACCACTTTGATGTCATCTCCGCCAGGTCTTTGCAGACGATTCTTAAGCAGACCCCTCCGCCAAAGAGACGAAGCGAGAGGAACAACCGCCACAGCAAGACTCCAAGACTCGATGAATACTCTCTTACCCTCAAGGAATGCTACCGTGTTCTCAAGCCAGGTGGTCACTTCGAATGGTCCCTCACCGACAGCGACGTCGTTCGCGCCGGTCCAAGTACTCAGGAACTCGCCACCGAATTCGCTCACGAGCTCAGAAGCCGCGGATACGATCCAACCCCAACCTCCCGCTGGATCAACCGCCTCGCCAACACCGGATTCGTCAGCACCAAGCGAACCTGGACCGTCCTCCCAATGGCCGCTCCAGCCATCAAGCCAAAGGTCGCACCAAAGCGAACCCTCGGAAAGTCCTTCGAGGACGACCTCAAAGCTGCTCAAGAAGAAATGCAAGCCGAACTCAAGGCCTGGGAGGAACTCGGCGTTGTTAAGGGTTCCACAAAGGACGTTGCTCCGTTGACCGGTATTCTTGGAACCTGGAGATGGGAGGAGTGGATGGTCAAGGTTGACGGTGAGAGGGAGAATCCGGCGTGGAAGAAAGGGTTGGTGAATGGAATTACCAGCGCTGTTGATGAGGGTAGGGAGATGGGAAGCGGATGGAGATGTTTGGTTGGTTGGACTAGGAAACCTACCAAGTTGGAGCAGGCCAGGATGGAGAAGAAGAAGGCTGCTTTGGTTGGAAAGAAATGAATGAGGGGGGAGTTTTAAGATGTATGGGACATGAGATATAGGTGACGTATATACTGTGCATACCGGTGGGGGGTAGACATTTTCTTGAGTTCGAATTTCTTTGCTCTTTTGTTTCTGTGATATTCTGGAGTTCTTTGGAGTACCGCTTTTCATTTTTACCATATAGACGGACTTGCCTTTTCTATCTCATTTGTCTATTTCATTTGTTTTGAAGGTGTCCTTTTCTGACAAATATACTAGACGGGCGGTTATTCCATTTGTACAATTACAATTTCCCATCCTTTCCATTGCATTTCATTTGTGGAATATATTTTTTTCCCTTATTATTTTTTTTGGCTTTATGTAACTGGGGCGTATATATGCATAGCATAGCGAATCTTCTGCTGGAGGGGGATATCTTTCCTTTTATACATATTCAACACTGCTGCTACATCTTCTTACCAGCTTTATACTTTCATTTAGCGGGATGGTGCATATACCAGGGACAGCTTTTCCTTTTTTGATTTCCTTGATTAGTTTTTACTCTTGTTCTCACATATCGACCGCGGTCTTCGTTCTTGGTCTATTTGGGTTTCCTTTGCTGGTACATGCATATTTGATCTGGGATTGTTGAGCAAGCCATGGTTTTTTGTTATATGGGAATGGAAAAGCGTATGTATTGTATTATGAGGTAGCATATTCAAAGTATTATAACGTTTCTTAGTCAAATTAAGCAGTATTATATCTAAAACCCTTAGAAATGGTCTACTTGGATATTGTCTTAAGTAATCGAGGCGGTCCTCATTATATTCGGGCCGAATCAGCGTTCGGATCCGAACTGAGTTGTCCTTTGCTGCTGCTGCTGTTGGTGTTGGTGTTGTTGTCAAGTATGCTGTTCTTGCATATGAGAGATGAGGTTGGTCGGTGAGGGCTGCCCAATCGATTGCCTCGGAACTGGATTTGGCAGGCTGGCCTGGGTGCCTGCTCGTCAACAGGCCGCACCACCACGGCCGGCCCAAAAAATTTTCAGCTGAAAGTCGCCCGCCCGCATAGCAACGACTTGAAGTATTATTATTATGGTGGTGGGGCGGCGCCTGTAACTTTTGCTGCTGTCGTTTCAAAGCTCCGAAATTTTATTTCTAAGCAGTTCCAAACATTCCCTAATTTCTGCTCCCCACCATCTGCACCTTCGTACATTTACCCCAACCTCCCGCAATAACTCCAATCGCTTTTCGTACACCACCGCCAGTTCCGGAATTGACCTCTCGGTATATATACAGGTATGTTGCATCGCGGTCCCCGTTTGCGTACCCCTCATCGGTAACGTGCTTGATAATCAAAAAAGGTGGTACTGCTACTTTGGGCAACAGCTAACGTTTAACGACATTCGCAACACCTGACAGCTACCCACCGAACCAACCTAAAACTTTACCTCGGGACATTTCCCGTCTTGCTTCCTACCTCCCCAATCCCGACACGACTTTCATTCGACTTTTCTACATCTCCCTACCTCTCACGACCCTTTACGACGTTTTATACGCGTACTGTTTTTCACGGCAATATTCATACGCTGTCTACACGTAATATTTCGGATTATTAGAACCTATATATCGCCACAATGTCCATGTTTGGAGGAGCCGAGTGCTCCACCGGCCGCAACCCGCTCGCTCAGTTCACAAAACATGTCTCCGACGACAAGTCGCTGCAGAGGGACCGCATGGTTGGCGGTATCCCCGGCGGCCCAGGTCTGCAGCAAGGCATGAGAAGTCAGGGTATGGTGCAGGGACCGACAGGTGACCAGCAGGTACGTACCATACCGTCTACGAGGCCAGCCTTCTCTAAGGCTGACCTTGCACCAAATTTTGTTGATGAGGCTCAAATCCATACTAATGCAACCCTCACAAACTTGAACAGATGGAGCAATTCCTGATGCAAGACCCCGCCGCCGCCCAACAATCCGCAGGCCCCTTCCAATTTGACCATATGCGTGGCGAACTAAACCAGATGGCTCCGGGACAAGTCAACTGGTCCGCCGAATTTGCGCAAATGCCACCAGGCGAGGATAGGGCACAGATGGAAGCTGCGTTCCATGCTGCTCAGGCGAGGGGTGAACAGTTCAACCCTGCCGAGTTTGCTGATTTCCAGCAGTTCCAGTCGGTTGCCCCTCGAGTTCACCAAGCCCAGCCGGAGCTTGCAGCCCCTATAAGCCAGGCTAATACGTACTATCCGGCTCAGAGGTTTCAAGGATACGGCATGGGTGGGATGTACAGCGGTGGTTTCGTCCGACAAGCTCATCAGCTGCAGACGCATACTGCCCCGGTCGTTGCAGAGACTAAGGGAAAGGAGAAGATTGTAGAGCTTACGGATGAAGACTGGCAGACACAGTTCAAGAAGATCGAAGAGCAGCAGCACGACCCTCTTGTTGATGAGGATGCTCAAGCTAATAAGGCCATCGAGGAGGAGCTAGAGAAGAATGGAGAGTTGTTTTCTGATTTTGAGCCGCTGTGGAATGGAATCCAAAAGGACATGGCTGCTAATGGCATCAACAATGAGGACTGGGATATCACACAGCACTGGGAGCCAGGTACCATCCCTGGTGCTCCACCAAATCTTGGAGACTACCTCTTCGAACAAGAGAACCCTTATATGGATGTCCAAGACCCCTTCGGCGAGGGTGTTCGACTCATGGATTCTCATGGAAATCTCTCCCTCGCTGCTCTGGCATTTGAAGCCGCCTGCCAGAAAAACCCGCAACACGTCGAGGCTTGGGAACGCCTCGGAGCCGCACAGGCGCAGAATGAGAAGGAGACCCCAGCGATTAGAGCTCTGGAGCAAGCATTAAAACTTGATCCGGGCAACATGGAGGCATTGATGGGATTAGCCATCAGCTACACTAATGAGGGATATGATACGACCGCCTATAACACACTGGAAAAGTGGTTGAATGTCCGCTATCCAGATATCACCTCCCCTGGTGTGGAGAATCCACTAGACAGACATGCTGTTCACTCGAGAGTTACAGATTTGTTCATCAGGGCTGCAGTTTCGGCACCTGAGGGTACAGGATTCGATTCCGACGTTCAGGTCGGATTGGGCGTCTTGTTCTACGGTGCCGAGGAGTATGATAAGGCGGTGGACTGTTTTAGCTCTGCATTGGAGAGTGACTACGATGCCCGCGACAAGAACCATCTCCTCTGGAACCGTCTGGGCGCTACTCTCGCCAACTCTGGTCGCTCGGAAGAAGCTATTGAAGCTTACGAAAAGGCCCTAACAATCAATCCTAACTTTGTCCGCGCAAGATACAATTTGGGCGTATCTTGCATCAACATTGGATGCTACGAGGAAGCTGCTGGCCACTTGCTGGGAGCTTTGGCGATGCACAAGGTTATTACGGATAGGGATGCAAAGGAGGCCGAGAAGATTGGTGTGGATGTTAGGAAGATTGAGCATAATCAGAGCACCAATTTGTACGACACCTTGAGAAGGGTGTTTGGACAGATGAATAGGAGGGATTTGGCAGACTTGGTAGTGAATGGAATGGATGTGGATGTTTTTCGAAAGGTGAGTCCTCTCCTATCAATCGGTGTACCATTTAGCTTTACAGGAGAATGGGTTATTAACAACGAGGATAATACAGGAATTCGAATTCTGAGCTAGCATTCCAATCTGAGATGTGTTTAAACGGTTGTTGTCAACCGTTGGGGAGCTTGTTGGAGGAGCTATGTAAAGAGGTGGATACCTATTTACCTGGGAAGCATGGCATGTTGGTAAGGGTTAAGATGCGGAAACATGAGCATGAGCATGGGGAGGACAGTAAGGATGAGCGACCGGATTATTCGGACCCGCAGGGGTAGATGTAGACTTCTTCGTCAACAATATCACTCGCTTTTATGGCTTTATAGGATCTTTGTGGCCTTTTTTTTTTATGGTTGAAAGTGTATTTTTAGTATGGGGATTTGATTTGTAGCGGAAATTTTAATGACATGATATTCGCATGGTATTTCATGAACCTATAAAGAGCTCGGAAGTAGTGTTAACGTCGCGATAATTCTGAGGTTACGAATAATACGCGTGGAAACTCGGCTTCCGATTCGGAGACGGAGAAAGCTGTAGGTACGAATACTTGGTCAATCAATCAAGTATACACGTCCGATCGATACCCACAGCCAAGGCCTAGGTACGGATTGACCTACAATTGCCGCGCAAAAAAGTTTGGTAAATCACACGGGAGGTTGTTGCAAAGCCCGGGGAAAAAAAACCTGTAGCTAACACATCTATCAGGCCATAACTTGCTGATTCGATATATCGTGATCCAACATTTTAAAACATTCTGTTGGACCTGTTTTGCGGACACTTATAGACATAATGTAGACCAATTCGGTAATTGCGTTAGCTTTTTTTTTCGCGAGTCCTAAATGCGAGGCTGAGCTCTTTAATTTCGCTCGACCCTCCCTGCTTCAGCCCGGTTTTCTGTTGATGCTCATTGTCTCACGCTTCCTCCGATATAGCTCCTTTCAATGGAAATCATGGCGCTCGAGCAGTTATGGTTATACAGCGTTTTACACGGCAGCCGAACCAGCGGGAGCGAAGTCGGCCTCCGACACAAGAAAATAACACACGACACCAACTGCGAGATCCAAGCTAATGGTAGAGACGCGTTGTATGGTAAATGAAAATGGGGTTTTAGGTGGTTGAGGGTTGTATGATTGGATCGCGGAAGCCGGCAGAACCATCAGGGCGCAGCGGCCGGCATTAGTATTCTTGCATCTTACCCCACGCGATCCGGCCCAATTTTCTACCTTTTGGCGTGAAAAGCCCATGGCTTAATCTAATCAGATGGACGGCGAGTTCCGCCTTTTCCATCCCCCAAGAATTTTAGAAATTATCTTGATAATCTCTCTGATGATCAAGGGCTGGGCATGTTCAGCCATTTCCCAGTCTTGGAGCCTATTGCTCATAATGATTCCTCTGGTCGATAACCAGGTTGGAAATTGGATGTCCTGAATTTATAGCTTATATCCGATGTTAAACCGATTGGATTTGGATTAGCAAACCCAGCTGGTTTAACTTAGCTAATTAGCTAGCCAGTTAATACCCTCTAGCTACTACGTTATAGTTTACTACAGTCTTAACGCGCTGGGGAAGTGGGCGAGCTATAAGATCTGGATTTTTGCCTATAGTACCATGTAAGGCTACAGGCGAATCAGCTCAAAACATCGATATCCGGCATGTCGCTCCGGCCGAATCTTTGCACCCCAAAAATTTTAAACCCATGATGTGGAACGTTCGTATCGAAGGACATTGCAGCAACCCGCTGCAGCTAGGGGAAGTGGGAAAGAAGCACGAAACGGTTTATACCTCCCTGTTCGAGTAGTAATATTATAATAAGGGAAGAAAATATGCTCATATCCACACCCACATGCATATAGCTATCGTCAAGGGCTTGGTGTAGGGGGAGGGGAAGGGAGAACCTCTAGAAATGCGGAGAAACCTAGCTTTGGAACACGACCCCAGAGAAAGAGTTCCTTTTCGGATGCAGACCTAGCTCGACAGCGATATACCCGAAACTTGGAGCGGGAGCGCCGGCTGAAACGGTAGGTTTGGTGTCAACATGTCTTTCTAATTATTATTATTTTTTTTTTTTGGGGCAAAATCTACCGCCTACCGTAGAAGCTTAATTTTCTTTTCATCTCATGGTCAGTGGGTCCTTCAAAATTGGGGGTGGGATTTTAAAAAAGAAAACCGGCCCAAGTCAGGTGCAATAATACCTGTGTGGTAAAATAAGCTTAGACCATCTATATTATCATGCTGTCTCTTAACACCTTAAACGAGTGGAAGCTACATCGGTTAATATCTGCTTTGGGGGGGGGGGGTGTGGGTCACAAGATGTATGATCATAAAGGTCCCATGCGTCGCCCAGCGCCGGCGGTATTACCCCCCTAGTTTGACATATTTTCTCAACCGAGTGCGACTTGTTCTTTGAACTCGCCTTCTGTAGGATTTCCTAAAAGCTAGGGCTGGGATTGTCTCGCGAGAGAAAACACAAACGAAGGGTTCTACCTGGAAGAAAAGAAAGAAGAAGAAGAGATGCTGCATGATCCGCAAATCACAGCTGCAGGGACCCATATCTTATATCTTATTGGGCGTGGGTCGACAAATGGAATAAAGGAAAGAGGTATCGAAAATCAAGGAAAGTCTTTAAATGCTTTGTCATTGCGTAGCACAGCATCCCTAAAGGAATGGATGAAATTTGGGAGGGTGTGGGGCGGGAGTTTAGCTTAGCTCGAGGTACTCGAAAGGAAGAAATACCTGGGACTTTGCATCTGCATGTGCCAAATGTAAAGAAAAGATGCGGTCAACTTTTTTCTTTCTTTCCTTCTTGGGGAGCGGAAAATGCATGGAAACAGGAATCAGCCCGCGTCACCGCTGCGCGAACGTACCGATGGTTGGGGGGTAGACCGCAGCTACGATTGCCTAGCTGTGGAGATCGTGACATCTCCCGTTCAATGCGGAAATTTTTTTTAGAATTTAAAAGAAAAAACTCGAAGAGATGAAAAAAGGTAAAAGGTGTCAAGATTATTTTTAAAAACTCGTAGACGCTAGATGATGTGATATCTGGGACTTGTACCTGCCTGGTGGTCTTATTTTCGTTACTTTCAGGTTCTCTTCTTTTAGGTTTCTTTCACAACATCCCACGCTCGAGTTCGACTGTAACTTCCAATATCGATAGCACGACACAAATCCTGATTATTCCTTATTGGAACTAGCCAAGTCTGGTGAAACGGTGATAAAGCAAGTTGGGGGGAACACAAGCAAATGGAAGGAAGAGGAGGAAGTTTGGGCACGATATTCATATCACAATCACACAACCTGCTTTAGCTGCAGCAGCTTAGCTTGCTTGCTTGCTGGCCGCCGTCCGAGTTACGTTACCTAACTCTCACAGATCTCTATTCATAATAGCCTGCGGGAAAGCATCAGGGTCTATTGGCCATGGGCTATATTACCAGGGCGGGAGGGAATAAAAGGTGCCACTTAAAATACAGATCTTAAAAAGGCCCACTTTTTTCGGGGGACACCAGCTGAATAAGGGTTATACGAGGAGAAAGAACTACAGGGACGAAAGAGAGGGTAAGGTAATCGTATAAATACTTTAGCTATCTGGCTTACCGGTATATCCGCAATAGCTTTTCTATCCCTTCGCATCCTTTTGAGACATCTGACGGGAGAGCAGCTGGACTGATTGTAACATTGAGGAGCTGAACAGGACCAACTTTGTGGGACCGGAAAACAAAGATACCCATCTTCGTTGTTATATTATTGTCAACCATCATCGCCGTCATCTTATCCTTCCTTTAACTTTCCCAGCTTACTTTTACCTTTTGGGGGGCACTCCCAACAAGAACGAACGAACAAAACAACACATCTTGTTTTCTTTATCTCGCGCTTCCCCTTTTCAGCCAAAAGATAGCGGAGATTTAGTTGGAGGTATATATAACATCTGGAGATATCTACATCTACGACTACATAAACCGTCGGCGGAAGCGAGATATACCCAACCGATTCCTATTTTTAAATAAAAAAGAGCAAAACCTCCGAACTACCCGGTTTTGGGGTGTATGAATCACGTCTGATCCGGTCATACTCGCAATCCTTCGCTGCTGCCTCTGCTCCCCCTTCTCACCTCGTCTACCAAAGACCTGACCTGTATACCCTGTATAATACTGCCCCTTTGTTGCCATACCGGTCCCACTCTAGCACTGGGCTCTTGTACCTCGTGTTCTTTGTTTATACGCATTTGTGACCTCGAACGTGCCTCTTTTTTTTTTTTTTTTTCTTTTCTTCTTTGTTCCGGCGCCTTTTATTTGCTCCTTTTGAATCACACCTATCTGTGACCAGATGATATGATGCAGCCCTCTATACTTGCACCGGTACCTCCGCCTCCTCCTGGCACTACATCATCACCCGCAGCTATAGCAGCTGCCACCGCCAGTTTTATCCCGGACCATCACCCATCTTTTACGAGAAGGACCAGTGTTAACAGAGGATATCCTGCTGCTGCCCCCAATACCACTTACTCAACTGGTGGCGCTAATCCCTCCGCGGCCAATAATAATATTAACACTGCGCCTTCGTCCTATCGCCAGATCCAACACACTCACACTCACACTCACACTCGTTCCGCGGGTTCTGATTTTATTCATGTAGACAGGTCCAATAACCGAAGGATGGCAGGTAAGATTTCTTCTCCTCCGTCGTCGTCGTCGTCTTCATCTTATTCTTCTTTCCTTCTTGCTATTCTTTCGCATCCGGATTTTGTCATTTTACTTCAAATCTATCTTTTTAAATACCTCTATCTGCTTTTTAGAATATACGTTTATTGCACAGAGCCCCCTTCTCTTCCTTCCGCTCCTTCCCCTTATCGTGCCGCAGCTGCAAATAGCAAAGTCAAGCCATCTTCGCACGAGGAGAAATAAGTTTTAAAAAATAAAACCACTTACAAATGATCAAAATCTCCGTAGCGCCCCAAACCCCTTCCGATCGCGTCGACTCTTGGATCGAAGTTGGTTCTCAGCCGTCGGATAGCTACACCTCCAGCGGGCCCGACGAGGCCGCCGTTATAACCACAGGCCTCCAGGTCACCCGTCGCAAACCCCGTTCCCGAAGACGAAACTCCACCTCCACGGCTCTCCCCCGCGGTGCCAGAATCGTCGAAAGCAGCAGCGAATTTGACGAAGAGGATGAAGACGACGACGATGAAGATCTCGACGGGATCGACCTCAACGCGTTGGACAGCATCGGAAGCTCTATTACCGACCCGTCGCTGAGCGAAGGACAGGAAGGGTCATCTTCCGAGGAGGACGACGAGGATGACGACGAAGAAGAGGAAGTTCGACCCGCCGCCGCCGTGTTTTCCGGATATCCGTACGCAACCGCGTCCCGAGCTCAGAATTATAGGACGTTTTCTAGAGACCCGCCGCAACCGGATCACGATGCCGCACTGAGAGCTTCGCTGTCCACGTTGTTATCGTGCGCTGCGGGTGTAAGGAGCGCATCGAAGACGAGAGGAACCGACCGGATGGCCATGATTCAAGAACACAACCGACCGGCGCCTATTCAAACCCTCTCCTTGGTCACCGATAGCGAACGGGAAGCAATGATGGCCGCTCCACCGCAATCTATGCCGATAACGCAACAACAGCAACAGCAGTATAGGAGAACTGTTCACAACCCGCCAGCTCCCCAACAACCGCAAAAGCCAAGGGAAACACGACAACCATCTCCCCGAAGAACGAAGGAAGACTCCCACGCGCCAAAGCACAGCAAGAAAACCCGCTCCAGAAAATCCTCGAAATCTACCCCCGCCACTGCTACTTCCGCCCTCTCCGCCAGCAACATGACATATCTAACACTAGCCGTATCCGCCGGTGCCGTAATCCTCGTCAGCGCAATCAGCTTCTCCGCGGGTTATGCCCTAGGAAAAGAAGTTGGAAGGAGCGAGATCCTGGATATGGGAAGTTCGGCGGGCGGTGAAATCGTAAAGAGAGCCGCCAGCGGAACTGTCGGTAAAGTTGGTGGGAGAATCGTTATGAGCACTGGGGTTAGCAGCGGATTGAGGAGTATTACTGTTGCTTGAAGGGGAGTGGAGAATGGTGATACCCTTATTGGGAAGATTTTTTTGGTATAGATTTGATACCCTGTGGATGAGCATTTTGGGACATGGGGTTTTTCTTCCCTCTCTGATACAGATTGGTTTTATTTGTTTTAGTTGGTTGGCTTTCGGTAGCCTTTTGGTATCTTACTTGGTTATTTCTTTTGGGGTTGAGAGCAGACAGATTGCCTGACGATATTTTGATGATGGTGGATTTGTTTTTTGATTGATCTTCTACTATTCTTTTAGTTTTTCTTTGATCATGAACCAGGAGTTGGTGTCTTCATGCGGGTGACGGCCAGAATGAGTGTGTCGTTTTCCGACTTTATTTTTCACATCTTTGTTACCGCTCACGGCGGATTCCAGTTATTGTCCATTTGGTCGGCGTTATCTCCCTGTTTTTTCCTTTCCCAAGTCATTTTTCCCGTTTTAGCTGCATCATGTTGTTTACAATTTTGTCCCTCACTTTTTGCATATTTCCCTTCTAATTAACCCATTTTTTCCCATGTTGGTTTTTAATATATGACTACAATTCTCTTCTCGAAATCGTGCATTCTGCTTTTTTTCCACTTTTCCCATTTCCCCCATTCTCTCCTCTCCCCCATCTCCCCTACTATCTGTACAACAAAGCGCCCGAAAACATCCCGATATATCCCCCGATCAGATGACTTTCGATTTCATCTCTGCCAGCATATAGTGGTAGTCGAATCATCTGAAAGAACCAACCAGGGTGGGACGGGTAGCTTCTATATAGACATTGACCTCGCGGTGGCATCCCTACTTTTTCACATCTCCTCTTTCGAAATCCTCACAGTTCTATATTCTTCCTATTTTGTTCATTTCACAACCGTTAAACCCCACGGTGAAGAGTAGGGGGTGCTGTAGCAGGGGAGATGGAGTTGGAGGGGTTTCCCTACGGAGTATGCATGTATACAACTGTAATCCAGCTTCACATATAAATCTACATTCGCTTTGTAAACCTTCTATCAGTGGTATGAACAGCATTCGTGACCCAGTGAAATCCGTTGTATTCCGTTCTGCCTAATGTCTAAACCGCTACCATTCGAAACCCAACCGAACGAAGAAAAAGTCAAAAAAAGGTAAAAATCTACAAAAGAATGAAGAGAATAGAAAATAAAATAAAAGAGTGAATATATGTATATATAACCTTCTCCCGAGAAAAACCTAACCCCTACTTCTCCAACTCCGGCATCTCAACCTTCATCCCCATCACCTCCAAAATATCACTCAAGCTCAAACTCTTCACGCATTCCGCGAAATCCTTCTTCACCAGCGGCGCCAACGGTCTATTCCCTTTCAAATACATCCACCCAACCCCTCCCTTCTCCGCCATTCCAACGCCATAGTTTGAGTAGGAGGAGATTGGTTGGTGGGTGGAGGAGCAGATGGTGTCGAGTTCTATGGAGAGGTTGGCGCAGATATTGTCGAGGGGGATGGTGTTTGGGGAGGATGTGGAAGGGGAGAAGGGATGGGAGAGGGTTGTGGAGGCGGAGGAGAGGGAGAGGAGGGTGAAGGCTGTTATGAGGCTGTGGAGTGTGCAACTCGTTAGGCAAGAATGTGGTATATATTATTGAGTAAGGTAGACTTACACTGCGGGTATTGTTATCCAGCTCATTGCTTGGAGCAGCTGGAAAGGGAGGAGTAAAAGAAACAACCATTTTATCTGGGAGATTATAACCATATACGAGAGCTAAAGACCGTCATTGTTAGCTCCGCCATCCGAGATCAAAGTCACCATAGAAGATATCTCACCGGCATGCTATCCTCCGTCAGCCTCTCACACCTCCCCAAAACATCATTCAAAATCCTCAACTCATCATGAAAAGCCAAACACAGCCCCGCCTCCATCTTTCTTTCGCAATTCAAGCTATCGGCATAGCTCCCTAGAAAACTCAAAATCTCCAACGGTAAGTTTTGCTGTGCGATTGTAGTCTTCGCTTTCTGCTTTTGCTTTTCTTCAGTGTTGGAGAATAGATTTGTGACCCAGCCGGTGTCGGCGGAAGCACGGGTAGGTATTGCCGGGAGGCCCTTCTCCGGGTCTATTGACTGGTAGATTGATTGTGAGACGGAAAGCGCTTTGTGAGGCCCGTGACGAGCAAACTATAATCCAAGGTATCAGTATCTCATAAATCTCACGATCAATTAAATTTTATATTTCATGAACCTACAGTCGGCAAATATCCCACTCTTCCCCTAATATCTGTATAATCAATCCCATATTCCTCCCTCAAATGATGCTTCAACGCAAATGCAAACCCTCCCAACAGTCTGATCACCGAAGCTTTGGCCAAAACATCCTCGCGAAGCTTTTGCTCGACCTGTATTTGGGTCGGCGGAGGAGCTTTTGCTCGGATGCGCAAGCCATCGGGAACATTGAACCATATCAGACGTGCGAGGTTGCGTATGGAAACCGTTAAGCGGGTCCATTGTTCGCTGGGTTCAACTAAGAGTTAGACGATAGATGTGGATTTGTAGGAAGGGGTGAATACGGCTTACCGCGCTTCCTGGAAACGTTGGTAGCTGACGTATAGCTTGAAAGCTATGGCGATGCTAGTGACGATGCCTAGTTGAAAGAAGAATCTATCAGTCATTCCGAACGGCTCAGTTTTCTCAGAAGAGTTCTGGTGCGGATCGATCCCGTTCCTTTCGGACAGCAATAAAACAGATTTGCAACTCTTTCGAAGCCTCCTTCAATCCCGCCTATGCATAAGCTGGAACTCCGCTAATGCACAGAACCGGCACAGAAGCGACTCCAGAGAAACAAAAAATCTTGCACCTCAAGGGATGATTTTATAGTTCCTTACCAAGCAAAGACACTAATCCCTCATCAACTTCGAGATCGAAGTGATACAGATGGATGTAAGTGACCGCCCCGGACCAGAGACCTACGAGTATCAGACTCGGCAGGGTTGAGAATATTACACCACTTCGAAGCCGAAGAGGGTACGGGATCCTCGAGGGCTTACGAGCATCTTGATACCCCTATGGAAGGAGAGATATGATGTTAGTGGAGACGTTCGTAAATACTGTTGATCTATCTGAAGGAATCGTGATGCTTCGAAACGAGCTTTGAAGCATCACGGTAGTTGAATTTTCAAGGGGGGGATGGATATCATACCTTCGTCATCCTGCATTAATTGCAGGTCCTTTGAATCTACCCCCTTCTTCAAATTGTTTATTTCGATCAGTTTGTTAGTGTAAATGCGCGGCGACGGTGAGAATATTTTGAAAATTTTAAAGTGAAATTCTCGAGACGGGTTGAAGTATGAACGATATTGCTCCAGGAACACCAAAAGGATACAAAACTCGAAACGAACGAAAGAACTCCGTGAGACCAGCTCCAAACGGATAGAATGTCAAGGTTGAAACGGTTTCTGACAAGTAAGTATAAGTAAACGATAGCTCGAAAAGAAAATTCTCATTGCTCGTCGCCGCAGCTCAGCTGGACGGCTAGTTGTTGTTTCCCTCTTCCATGATCCTCTCTCAACAACAGCCCAAGATCAAAGGGAAAGAGTTTAGATGGCCTTTTCTTGCACAAGAATATCAGATGGTGGCTCCATCGAAGATATAAGTATATCTCGCTACCGCCGCCACCAGTGAAATCCAGATCCAGATTGGACCCCATTTCGATGCAATCCATTGGAGTACCAGTAGCGACCACCCCTCGAATCCAAGAGATCCAACAAAAGAATCCGAACGAAAGGCTAAGCACCAGCCTACCCGCCAAGTTACCCCCCATACCCGCCTATTCCTTCCATCGGGCTACTAAGAAATCTTTGCAGAACTATTTGTCAAAATCACGATTCAACCATTCAAGGGTATTGCTAGCGAGATTCTTATCGTTAACTTTTGCTTTTCGAGGAGTCGAAAAGATTTCCAATTTGGTATTAACTATCCAACTTTTCTTTTGTTTAACGGGAGTCCCGTACCTCGTTGCTTTTCCGCATGCTACGCCTTCTGCAGCAGGTGAAGAAGGGTCTCCAAAAACTGTGTTGCATTGTTGTCAGATTAAGCGCCGACCTGCGAGGACGTTTATTTGCCCAAAGCTTCCAGGGCACAGAAAGGAGTTCGAAAAATGAGACTAAGATCTAGATGATTAATTTAAAAGAAGTACACCTGCAGAGGGTATACCCTTGAAGAATTTAATCTTAAGATCTTAACAATGGGGTATTATGAGTTTTAACTGTAGGAAGATTAGGCTACCTGGGCGCGAAAACATCTCTCTTCTCAAATATATGAGGATTTTGTATGGTCTTCATTGTTGCATCCTAACTCTGTTGGATTTGAGCTGGCAACGCACAGAAAACTTTAGCGCTTACCTTGTTTCGACAGTATGAACTGCGAGGCTAACCCACCCCTCATCACATTTGTACTTTGAACGACTCGGGGAATTGGATCAAGCGCTTCCATGGTACAGAAACTTACGAGTACTGCAAGGTACGGGTCTTGGCTAAGCGTTGTGTCATGTGCATATGTGGGGCGATAGCTAAGCTACGTGTAGTATGTTCGTGAACAATGGGAAAATTTGAAATTTCGAGATCCTTCAAAGCGCTGTGTTTACTATTTAGGGTGGCATGGTGGGCAGATGGGGGTTTTGGCGCTGAAAGGTGCATGTATGGGGGATACTGTAATCTCGTTATGTAAATATCGTGTACTCGAGCTTTTAGAAACTTTACACCATGGTCGCGATTTGTGGAATTAAGTGATCACTGTGCGCGTGTGCCCCGTAGATGCGGGAAAATAAGGTGTTTGAACTGTACGATTTACTCATTCCAATCGGAACGCTAATTTTATCGGTTGCTCCCTCTAAGGTGTATTCATCTATGCAGTTCCCCAGCCAAGAGAGTCTTTCAGTGCAATCACGAACCTCAAGAACTTCCCTCCAATTTCTTCCTATACAACTCCGTTCTCAACCCTTGCAACCGCCTAGCAGCCTGCTCAGGGGTAATATCCCTCTGCGGTTCCGCTAGTAGTTCGTACCTGAAAATGTGACATCATGTTAGCTACATTTCACCGCCCTTTCTTAAAAGTTACCAGAAGGCAATCATAACCGAGCCATCTATCGCAAGTTCTTACCCGACCTGAAACTTCTTAACCGTGGCGCTCCTCAGCAAGGGCGGCAAGAAGTGCAAATGTACGTGATTCGCCGTGTGCTCCTCTTCGGTGCCTTTTAACGGCGCCTGGTGAATTCCCATACCTGCTGATCTGTTAGTGATCCTCCAATATAGACATGGGTGCAGAGATCGAGATTTTCTAGCAAGATGCTCCAATGTTGTAATCGGCAAAGGCAATGGGGGAAGGAAACGGATAGGACGGAAGGGAACGGGAGAAACATACTATACGGAAACTTTGTTTCAAACAAGTTGTCGTATTTTGTTGTTATCGTGCTAATAATCTCCGCGAACAGTTTTACGTCCTGATCGCTTTCGATCTCTAGTATGGTCTTGATACACCTCTTGCTGATTACCAACGTTTCAAACGGCCAGAACGCCCACCACGGGCACACCGCCAACCAAGCATCATTCTCTGCAACGATTCGCTCCTTCTTCTCCAACTCTACGGCTAGATAGTCGCACAGCATGCATGAACCGTTGGTCTTTCTGTATTCAATCAAGTTCTTGAGCTCCGCCGCAGGTTCCTCCGGCATATGACTAGTCGTCCAGGCTTGGCAATGAGGATGGGGGTTGCTGCATCCCATAGCCTCGCCCTTGTTCTCAAAGATCTGGATGTAGCGGAAGGGGGTTTCCTGAACATCCCGGTAGAGGGTTTTCCAGGTGTCTATGACGAGGCAGATCTCCTCGATTGACATGTCTGGGAACGTCCTGTGGGTGGCGGTTAGATATCTCTTTATTTTTTTTCCCCAAGTGGCATGCAAAGATGGCAGTTGTGGAGTTGGGATGTTTTACTTGTTGTGAGCCGGTGTGAAGCAGATGACATAGCATCTTCCCTTTACCCCTTCCGCTTTGATCAGCAGCGAAGCTTTATCTGGTAGAGACAAAATCCAGTGTTCGACATCAGCTCTTTCGTCCTATCCACCATTATTTCGGGTCGAGTTGGCCCCACCATTCGTCTGAGCACCCTCATAGTCCTCTTGATCCTCCTTTACGGCTGAAAAATCATTCACAAAGACAAAAGTGCCTTTGAAGTCTGGATTTTGAGCACCACCGGATCTAGCATTCCTCGGACATAAATAACACTTTCCCCCAGCTTAAACGTTAGTCCTGGGGGGTGAGACACTAACAATCTAGAATGCACTGGTTCAGATGCTCCAGGTCAAAATCTGGAACACAAAAAACAAAACAGCAACATACCCCTGGATCATATTCCGGCAATGTATTCCTAGCCGCAGTTTCCTCCTGACCTCTAACAGCACAAACATTCAAACAATTGGAATTAGCGAGGTTAGTTCGTCTATATTATAACTTTTTGGTGTATAAAAAATCCAACCCCAACTGGAACAGAGCTTGACATGTCCGCGTTGTCCCTCCAATAGAGGCAGGGGGTGGGCCTATCGATAGCGAGAGGCAGAGTCGACCATCCCACCTCCACTTACAGCTGAACAAGTGAAAGATGAGGAGAGGAACTTACATCCAAGGCCGCTTTGTCCGATGCGGAGACACGAGGATCCAGTTGCCCCTCAACGGATTATACCGTCTATGAGATATATCGTCCAGCACGGAATCCATTGTGAAAAGTTTCTGTTGAGACTTGTAACCTCGGTCTGTTGGATGGGATGGACTTGCTTCCGCCGCTGGAATGTAAGCTATACTCTTTGTCGCACGAAGAGCTAAAAGTAGAAAGGTTAGGTTCGGCGTTGAACCAATTGTGGCTTTTGGGATCGAATTTCCACAAACACCTGATTTTGATTCGATCTCCAAGGAGATTCCGGATGGCTCAGCTGTGGCGCGATTGTGTCGAGGAATGAACCGGAAGAACAAGCTGTATGCGGTTTCTCCGTTTCATGCACGAATGAGGCAGCCAATGCAATGTCTTGATTGAAAACTTCAAGAATCACTGCATGAAATTTAGAAAATTGGGAGGCTAAAACAATGGTGAGAAAATAAAATTATACGTTCGGTACCTGTCGAATCAAGCTTCTCACTCTGCACATTTACCAAGGCTCTGCACACTTACCAAGCCATAGAGCAGGGTTAAACTCCACGGAGAACCCGCTTACGCCTATCACAAATCGTCCAGAAAGAGAAGGGAAAATCTGCAACTACGTCAAGACTTTGCTAAAACGACATGCCACTCCAAGGAGAGTTCGTGGTAAATTCGATTGGGTGACATTCCAAGGTTGTCCTTTTTTGGATACGACAGAACAAACCGAACTGGCCTGACCTAAAGTTCAAACACACCTGTTCGAAAAATAGGCAGCCTAAAGGCCCAGCCAAAAATTCAACAAAAGTTCCCTCATCAATGCCCGCCTGTTCTCTTTTCACGACTCTATATCCGTCTACGGAAAAAAAGAATGTCTGGCTTATCCACCCCTTCCCTCGCAATATGATTGACCATGGTAATAGCCTATCCAGGAAAGTTTCAATCGTAACCGGACTCGCCTAAACCTGAGGCTTTTCGGATGGAACCCTCCCGATACAGCATCACACCTCCGAACAGAAACTCACGGCCGACGACAGCGACTAGGGACGGCACCACACGTTCCGTATATCTATCCCACTAGGAATCGATTCGATTGGTGTTGAGCTAAGAAATATAGCTTTAAAAAGTGGCTAGCAAAGTACCGCATATGCAGCTTTTCGGCTCTTGCATGAAAAAAAGAGGAAAGAAATGCCATGTACCATGAAAGGAAACGGACCCACAAAATCGCCCGTTCTACGCAGTACCCTCACCCAACGAGAAAAGAAAGGGCAAGGACCCACTATGCATGGCTCCTCATTCGACGGATATGTGGAAAAACTTTAGCAGCGAAGGAAAAAAGCCCCATCCCATTTCACCTCTTTTTGCTTTCCCTTTCGCAGCTACCACACATACCTCCCCACGTTTTTCGCACGTGCTATCAAGATCCCATACTAAAAAGAAGTTGGCGTAGATCCCGTCACGCATTGCCTAAAAACCCAAGATCTTACCTGTTACGTCCTTGCAGTTTGCATCTAGCAGCAGGAAGCAGCAAGCCAGCCAGCCAGCCAGCCATGCTACTCAAGCTAGCTTAGCGTACCTTTTTTCTTTCTTTCTCTTCTCCATGGAAGCTAGGAGGGTTTATTCCTCCTTGGCCGAATTATTTGTTTGTTAGATAACTTTTTTATTTCCCGGGATCAGCGTCGTGCGTAAGTGCGACCTCTTTTTTGAACGAAGAGTTCCGTGGAAGTTTTTTCTTTTTTATTATTTTATCACAAAATGTCAAAAAAATAAATTCTCCTCGGGTCACCCGCCCATATCAAAACGTAAAAATATATTTTCCTATCACACACACATGCACACACACCCTTCCCACACAAGAAGGAAAAAAAAAAAAAAACAGGCACTCCACTATAGGGCATTCCGAAATGTAATAAATCTCACATTTTTGTAATATTCGTTTAACGCTAAAAGCCGAGAGGCAGAAAGAAGAGAGCGAGAGGGAAAAAAAGAAAGCGGGGCGAGTGGCTTGCATACTCGAGAACGTTTAACCACGGAAACCGGCCAGGCAGCAAAAACAGGCGAGGAAAATGGAGTTCAAAGGAAGGGGAGCGAGTGGTGGTGGTGGTGGGGAATGGAGCTGCCGATTAGCAAAGCAAAGCAAAAGCAAAAGCAAATTGTAAGAAAAGAGATAAAAAGTTAGAATGGAAAGATGTTCAAAAAGGGGAGAATAAAAGTAAAACATAGAAAGTGAAGAGCTGAAAGGGAATTACAACCCACCAGCCGGGTGTCAAGGGTCCTCGTGCATGAACGAGGGCGAGATGCACAAAGTTGTTTGGTAGCTCTGTTGCTGCTGCTAAGAAGAGGACAGAATCGATTAGTCAAGTCGTATTGGGTAGACCAAATAGGTCGGATGGGAATGCATATGCTTGGTGTCAAGTAGCAAGCATGTCAACATCTCATCACAGGTTGAAGTACATGTCGAAGGTTTTTGCGGTTCTAAAAGTTACATTGGCGACATTTGTGGAAAAAAACGAATTATAAAGAGGTCAAAGCTTTCTCCGACTCTTGATGATATATATTGAATCCGAACAACTATACAATCAACGAACATCCCCGGATAAAATTACTTAAAAAAGGCGGGGTGCAAGTGCGAGATATAACCCTCTCTCTCGTCTAGCTCGACGGAATAAGCCATGTCGACAAGAAAGAGAATATGCGAGTTAGGTGGGTACCTTGTTTGGCTATACATGATTGAATGAAAATGAAGACACACCCAAGTAATGAAAAAAGCAGTTGGGGAAACACAAGACAAGCTTGGGGAACCAAGCTTGCCTGGGATGGTGCGGGTCTAGAATCTTAGGCGAGAGCTGTAGATCTTGACAAGAGAGAGCAAGTAATGGTGGGTGTTGCAAAAAAGGTTTCTTGAACGAGAAAGCATCCAATCTGAGGGAGCTGAATGCCGGCAACAAACTTCACACAAAATGTGTAAAAGACCAAAAAGACTAATCCTAAATCCCTTGCGTCCAGAAATAAAAAAAAACGAAAGAAAGAAAGAAAGAAAGAAAGAAACATGTCTAGGATATATCCTCAACGAAAATAAGAAAAAAAAAAAGAAATGAAGAAATAAACAAATCGATCTGTATGAGTGAGAGGATCGTAAAATAGAACACGGTTCCCGTTGAAGCCAAAATGTTGCGTAACGTTAAACAAGTATCAAGAATGTATTGGTTATCCGGCTGGCGCACCATTACGGGATGGAAAGGAAAACCTGACAAGATGAGACGCATCAAAATCGCTTGTCATGTTCGCCGAACTATCAAGCAGCAGCAGCAGCAGCAGCAGCAACAAAGTCATGTCACAAGTAACACCCCTCTTTTCTATTCCAACCGTCCGACTCGGCTCAGAGGGACTGTGCACGTCGGAATGGCTAGCTAGGACATGCACGGATGTTAACACACCAAGCCGTGAGTTTCACAACCTTTTTTTTCACACATAGACCTTCATAGACTTCGAGAACACCCCAAAAATAAGCCTCAAACATAGCTGAAATTGAATTAAATATCCGGCACATCTGAAACTTAAAAATGGTCATAGATGATGGATAGGCTTAGAAGAGAGAAAGGTATTTACAAAGAAAAATATTGCGAAATGCTCTCCAAGTAAAAAGTGTTACTTGATTTTTTGGTATCAAAAAACTGTTTCTCAAAGCACAATTAAGTACCAACCTCGAAGAAACGTCATGTTTTGAGAGCCCGCAAAAAGGTCTAGGCACTTGCCACGATCCCCCCAAAGGCCAGAACTAACCCAAAAATACAATCCGAATGCAGGTATCTTTTTTTTCCCCTCTCCATGACTCCGTATTAATCCCAATACCCAAAAAAAAGAATAGAAAGAAGCGCAATACAAAGGAAAGTGGACTCGTCGCCCAAACATAGAAGAGAATTTACCGAATACAAGAACAGTATGAGCCTCCCAGGGAACGTAATAAGAATAGAAAGGTAATGATGAGGCCGCATAAATAGATGGTAACCACTAAGAAACATAGGAAAATGGGGGAACTAGTAGTTCGAGCGTTCGATGCCCTGCATTTGATTTCCATCAGAGTTATTGGGTGGCGGTTGCTGATAGCCACGGGCGCCAGCTGCGGCGTAACCATTAGTAGCCGGGTGGGCACCATAGCCATCGTTTCCACCGGGCCCTCTCCTAGAGAGTTCGGCTCTGAGACGTTCGAGTTCACGATTGAGATTCTGATTCTCATTTGTCAACTCCTGATTTGACTGCGAGAGCGAGCTGTTATGCTGTCGTATTTGACCAAGGTATTCGATAGCTGTGATTATGATAATGATCATTAGAATATTATTTCCTCTCCTTGATATCAGCACGTTGAGAGCATCAAACTTACATTTCGTTAAAACCTCCCATTTGCTGCTTTTCCCTCCACGTTCCGCCGGTAGGGCATCCCTTAATTCATCGAAAAGCTCTTTCATCTCTTTCCTTCTTTTCCGCTCTGCTAGCTTATGACTAATTCTCAATTCTGGAGTTCGAGAATATGGAGTAACCGGGGCAGCGGAACCAACACTGGAGGGTCCTCGCTGCAGTGAATGATGATGCAATTCCTGGAAGGAACCCTGTGAAAATCCGGGATGGCCATGGTGTGAACTGGCAGTTGTAGAGTTTGAGGCTTGCGAGTAGAGAGAAGTCTGTGAGTGCTGTGGGGTTGTATGATCCTGGTGGAATCCATAAGGTGGCCGTCCTTGTGGTTGACCCCCCAAAGGCTGGGATGCGCCGGTTGGTCCTTCGCGACTGTTGGGAGCAGTAGGTCCGGCCGCATCAGGGTCGGGGAAAGCATACGGGAAACCCTTGGTTGGAGAAGGAGCATTTGGATGCGGGTAAGGATACCTGGAAGAGCCAATTATCGGAGGGGCGACTCTAGCACCGGGACCAGGACGCTCTTGGGCGTGCGATGTGGGTGGTGCTCCAGCAGACCATGTCCCAAGACTGCTTCGAGGCCCACTGCCGCCGCTGCTCACACTCGGTGTTGGGTAGTGACTGTGTCCATTTGGGCTGATCGGAGTATATGGATGGGAAGGATTCTCCATAATTGAAGGAGCCGGTGATCCTTGACCATATCCGCCGCTCCTCTCCCTCTGGAGGTGGCTGACTAGTGAGACTTGACTCGCCGCTGGGGTGCCTTGAGCGCTATTTAATTGCAAAGAAGAAAGCCGCGTATCAAAACTTGATCTTCGAGAGGTTGATGGAGAATGGTCGATTCCATAAGGGCTGGTTAAAACATTCGGTGGTGGCCTTGTCGCGGAATGTAGACTAGTCGTAGAATGGTTGGAAAGGTGCGATGAAGCAGCAGAAGGAGAGTGTCCGTGGCTATGTCCGCCCTGCATGTTATAAGGGGGATTGAGATTTTGAGAATCACGCTGCGCATCAGGGTTTAACATTGACCCACGATTAATGGCTTCGTGGTCTCGTGTCATAGCTGCAAGATTCATTGGAGACGAGAAGGAAGAATCTGATATTAGCGGGCCGACTGGTTAATATCAAGTAATGTGTGGATACGACCAAAGTCGATCTAATATCTTGGATAGAACATACGATTGCTTGTAGAGGTCATTGACCAGTTTCCGGAGTCCCGGGTATCAGTCTTGACTGACGATTGCGACGGCGAATGCCCCGATGAACCTGGGGACGGGACTAGTGGTGGCACCCCGCTTGTCAAGTTTGATATCGACGGTAATGTCTGTTTCTCTACCGGCATTGGTGAACCCTCCCCTCCACTGCTGTCACGCTCCCATTGTCCACCAGTCATTTTTGATATTCAAAAAAAGGCTCGACAACCTGTAAAGGCAACACAAAGCGAAGGAACGCAGAAGAAAATCGAAATCGTAGAACGTAGAACCGCACTGAAACCTGGCGAATGAAAAGGCGAGGATGTCGGAGAAAAAAAAAGTCGACTTGAACAAATCTGTCCCTCCAAGAATATCTAGGGGAGAAGAAATAACGATCCAAGGTGTCGAAGAGAAGTGCTGATTTCCTTTTCAAATTTAAAGGTTGACCTTTTTTATTCCTTTCTGTCAGTTTGTCTCCTGGGATGTGTGCCACTTGAGGAATGAGGAAAGGCTTGTGTGGATGTTCGGGCGAAAAAAAAAAAATGTTAAAAGCAGAAAACTCGTGGGAAAACGTGTCTGATCAACCCTTTCCCTTTCGCTAAGGCTGCCGTGGTGAACCCAACGAAAAAAAAAGATGAAGGGGTCGGTCAGATCCAAACGAAAAAGAAAAGAATGGGAAATAGAAGGCGAAGAAGAACCGTAACCCGAAAGAAAAAGTTCTTCTGGCTCTTCCCTGCTGCAGGCTGGAAATATTGAGATGAACGAAAAGCCACGAGTTAAACCGTTGATGGGCCTATCAATCTCGCCTTCCGTATTGCTCGCTCGCTTTTGCTTGTCGTCACGGAAGGTTGGTAAGATAGAAAGGCTGCCAGATGGAACGTTTCCTGGAGTTGGAAGGCCGGTCTGGTGTTTTTTTTCCTGATGGTTTGGTTCGATGGGTTAGGAGGGGGGACCAGGTGGTAAAAGTACGCCGGGAATGGAAGTTGGAGGGATCGGATCAGGAGTTGGAGCAGTGGTAAAGTAAAATATGGGTGGGTCTCTTATTCCCACGAGGGCGGCGGCCACACTCACGCACGCACACACTTTTTTCCCACGCACGACGCACGCTTCCTCGCTCGCAGCAATAGCAGTGGGAGGTACCTAGACTTGTCTCTGTGGGCGGACGGATGTAGGGGGGGAACAGAGGGCAGCCTGGTGGAGTCCCCGCAACCTGTTCCGTGTCTGAGGGTGGATGGATGCCAATGCCAATAAACCCAAACTTTTACTTTTGTTTTTTTCGTCGGAAAGAAAAGCAAAGAACAGGCAAAAAAGAAAAAGAAAAGAAAAGAAATGTTGCGAGCCCCTTCTTTTCTTCTCAGCGAGGAAGCAAAAGAGAAAAAGAATTAAAGAAGAAAAAGTCAACCGAGCTGGAGATTGCCGTCAGGTTGTTCGTTACTGATCAAAGAAGAGACCGGTATCCGCCTTGATTGGTTCCGACGGGTGCTCTGAGGATAATGATCCTCTTATTATCTTCCCTTGTTTTCGACAATAAGAGTATTTGTATGACGCTTGGTGAAGAAGAAGGAAGGGAAAAGGGAAAGGCTTCAGCGGGGCTTTTGGTTTAAGGCAGTTCGGATGACCCGATCTGATTGTTGCTGAAGTTTTAATGTCAAGAAAAGAAAAGAAAAAAAAAAAAAGGTACGAGAAGGGCAACCTAGACAGATTTGAGGTGGATCCCACCCTGAACGTCAATCCCCAAATGAACCTCTTCCTCGTGTGTCGCTGCAAAGTACCTTTTTATCTATTAAGATTTCATGACCAACTTTTGCTCAAGACAGGAAAAAATTACACGCTTGAAGAAGCTTAAAAAAAACAAGAGAAGTATTAGAGAAAGGAAAGAGCCTGCACGAGTACAGGGTTTTTTATTCCTTCAGTCAAGGATTTCTCGATGGGGCAGCGGTCGGAAGATGAATCGAATGTACGCAGAGGCTAAGAAATGCGGATTAATAGGGAAAGTAATCTTCAGGGAGGATGCACCCCCAGCTTCAAAAGGAGAGATAAGATTTAAACGAAGTCGAAATAAGTTTCAAGAGGCAAAAAGAAGGGAATGAACAGAGAGGGGCAAGTAACAGAAGGTAGCGAAATATAAGAGAGCAAGGTAAGCGAGGCTTCTTGAAACTTATAAGCAAAGTCGCGCAATTGCAATACTCGAGAAATATAAAAAAGGTATTTCTTCTTTCTTGATGTCCTATAATTTGGTGGGTGTTACGTGGATGCCAAATGACAATTTAGGCAGAGAAGGGAATCAGACAGAAAAGCCCATCCCCCCTGGTCAAGTTTAAAAAGAAAACCTATGGCAAGACCAATGGTTTCGACCCGGTCTGGAGACGATCCTGGATTTTTGCAGCGTTCCACGTTTTTTCTCGTCCTCTCTTTTTTCCTGCAAATCGGGGGGCTGTGATAGATGCAGCGAAATAACTCCTCGATTTATTGCTGGATTGCTCTGCGGATAACTAGATGCAAAAACGGAATCCTGACGCAAGCTGATAAAATGTTAAAAAAAAAAAAGAGAGAGAATGTTTCAACCAAGGACGATACAGATGCCCTCTTAACCGATCCAAGGGGAAGTGGCTAATGTCAAGAGGTTGCAGATGGACTGTCCGAGGCAAATCCAAGCAGCCTCCCTGTTCCCTTTCCCTCGGTCTTCCTTGTCAAAGGGAAGGACTGAGCAACCTTCATGGACGCCGTAAAATACAACGCCCACCAAAGAGATTTTGCCAGCATGTCCACCAGTTTCGGCGAATTCTGCTGGTCCTAGGCCTATCCATACGAAATTGGACATGCACCAAGGGGGTACGTGGGACACAGCAATGAAGAATAAAAGAGACTACGTGCGCAGTAAGTAGATAATTATCTTTTGTGGCATGCAGTCGAAGCGAAAAAGAAAAAGTGTCCCTCCCATATTCCGTGCTTTTAGCTCCATCTGCAAGCAGGGTATCCATCCGGAGTCCAATTCCAATGCAGATGGAATTCATTCTTCCACCGAAGGAAAAAGTGGAGAAATATTGCATAAACTCGGCCAGTCAAAGCCTGCGTGGCCGACCAGTCGAGCGGAAGACATGCCTTGAACAGATGGTGAGAGTAGATGCTGCCTGGGAAAAGTTACCCTCTGCTGCAGTTTGCGCTCTGTGCTACCCAAGCCAATTGAGGGGTGCTAGATGCTGGGTGTGGGTATGGGTGTGGTTTGGGTGCCCACCACCAAGGGGGAAAAAGAAATTTCGCATGTGAATCGAATCGAGCCTGGGTTGTGGTAAAATATGGCTAAAACCACACACAACCTCCGTCTGCGTTGGGGCCGCAAGGTCGGCATGGAATATATGAACCTGCATGAGAAAGACAAAATGGTAAAGAATCGGACGGGCAATGCGAACGGCCAAATTGATCCGTCGATGTTGATCTATTTCCTCGCAAGAAGGTGGAATGGAAATACGGAATATCCAGAAACCAAAGCAATGCATAGGAATTCGACTTACAATATTAGATTTCTTCCGAAGTTTCACTAGTAAATAGTGAGCTATCCAAAAGTCGCTCGATGGTAGGATTTCGCTTGATAAAACAATCGTTGAATCGCTATGGGCTCTTCGACACCGAGTGTAATCAACAAGACACACACACTGAACGTTGTCTTGGAATCTTTCGGGTTCTCAGGAGAGACCTAGTTATAGTCTAGAGGTGAAAGTCGTCCACCCAAATTGTTAGTAAGAAAAATCTAGAACCATCGGTTTCTACATGCATTCTCATAAAACTCGGGTCATTGCAGGACAGAAACGATTCCGTCTTGCCGTTTTTCTTCTTTTGAGCCGTGTAAATGCATGACGGGGTCTTAAGCTTGTCCGATTAATCACTGCCTATTATTGGACGTGTGGAACGTTCGACAAGATCTTTAAGGACAGAAACCGTCCGAGCTCGGAATATCAATAGAATCACCAGATATAGCGGGGTTATATCCGAGAACATACAAGGATTGTTTGGAAAGGTTGGTTACTCACTGCAAAATGGCTATCAGATTTTGCTGATTGGATTCGTTTAAGAGTTCTACCCCTTTCCTTCCTTGCGGGGTCCGAATGGCCTTGTATCGAAAGACGGCTCGAAGTGCTCGTATGAAACAAGTTGTGGTCTTAAAACAACCTGTAAGATATGCGGTTATCCGTGGTACCTGCTGGGACATGAGATACAAGGTCAGAAACTGTCATTTGTCTAGGGATATTCCGTTAGGTGTAACGAAAGAGGACTTAGGGTTAGCACAACATATTCTTGACCCTTTGTTGCAGTTGGGGCCATTAGTAGACAGCTTTCGATGAAATTACCTTGGAAGAGAGAACAAGACAGTACAACGTGTTATAGTCAATAATCGTTGCTTAGGTGTACACATTAAATCATGCAAAAGACGCAGACTAAATAGTGTGGAACAGTAGAGAGGAACGTTCTTATACATGCCTTTTATCCAAGGAGCATAAGAAACGTTGCATCGAATCGGTCAGTAAGATCAACAGACTTAAATTATCTCGATGTCGATAACGAATTTGCACTGATAGCAAACGTCCACGGGATGTTAGGCTACCGACCGAGTGGTGTTTCTCTGAAGGCTAGGTGTGTGCTAAGTAATATGTTATAGTCCCTAAATTGATAGAGAACCCTAGTAGTTCTCTTGTCCCGTCTTGGGTCTATAAATACCTCCCTGTAAACCTAGAAAACTCAAGAGCAAGTACCGTATCGTAACTTCTTGGAGTGAATCTTTAGCCTAGCGGGAGACAGGCCTGGAGGAATAGCTGGTTCCACAGCTACATATACAGGATTCTGTTTTCACGATATCACTAACTGCTTGTGAGGCTACAGGCCCATATCCACCCTACATCGATTCCTCGATGCGACATCAAAGGCTTATGATCACCGTATGGCCGTGGTGTGGCATTCATGATCGTAGAGGTGTGTTATGTTTACCCAGTATATATATAGTACGCTGCACGATCTCTGGGCATCCGTCTGGAGCAAGGGCATACATATAGATACCTTGGGATACCCTTCGAATAGGAAACCCAAGGCCTCCGAGCTATGGTATTAGCTATGAGAATAATCAAGGAATATCATGACCTAAAGTTACTAAAAATGATGAGGAGCATGATATACTCGCATTGCCAACGCAATCAGCGAGTCTTGCCAGTTATATGCGCAACACGACAGAAAACCCACTCTGATGATCGCAGTGGTTTCTTTGAGCTATAAAATAAGACAATTGCACAGTCTCAACGGATCCAAGGAGGCTACAGACTGCAGTCTTACATCCTGCCCTCTGTCAAAAAAAAAAAAAGGTATTCGAGAGCGTCGTTTCAAGCATCTCCTGTCTGAAATGACTCGTTACATCTACCAACATGCAACACCCCCGCTGCAACTCAATCTTGCAATTCACCCAAATGGATAGTGTGGTCCAAGCTCTGAACACACCTGGGAGCTGCTGCCGGCACGGCATACCGATGCTGGGACCCACCAGTTTGCAGTCCCTGATGAGCGATTGATACCCCAAAGGGATCAACCGAATGACAAGGGCAAATGCGACTGGGACTACGTGCACCAACGGCCAAAATATGGGGCAAAAACCGACAACCCGCCAGCATTCCTTCAGCCGCGAGAGGGTCAATATGTAGAAAGCCTTCGATTTCTTAATTGATTGGCTAATTGAGGGCGAGAAAGCCACGTGCCGGAGCAGATTCAGTTGCATTTCAACGGGCAGAGCCGAAAGGCACGAGGTAGAGGCTAATTCATGTCTTTGAGTATTGGGAGAGTCTCAAAGATACACTTGTTTGAATGGCAAATGCAAGCCACAAGTTGAGAGTGTACGAGCAAACGCCAAATATTTCACAGGAAGCTCTTCATTGATATCTGTGGACAACGCCTGGCAAGCCGGTGGCGTAATATCAAGACTAGTCCCTTGTTCCCCGACTAACCGCAAAGGTGTTTTTTCTCCTCCTCCCTTGCCTAGGTTAAGGGTTTTCAATTTCAAAATTTTTAGCAAAAACTTTGACTTTGCCTTCTCCTTGCCTTGGGGAAGTCAACACTCGGGAGAAGTCCAAGCGAACAGAAAAAAAACCTCCTCGTCCTTCCAGAAAGTTTCAGGTCCTTCCACAACGCCCGATAAACACCGGTCCTTCTCATTTGAGTTACTTGCTCTGCTAGGATCATGGTCTTTTCTCGACTTTTCGTGGTGTGCTTGTTTGGGGAGAACAGAAGGACCGTGAACTTGAAACCGGCTCAGCGGGAGAATATAAAGCTTACCCTGATAAGGGAAGGTGATCAGGACAAGGATATATCCTCCAGCCCAAGCCTTTTGAAATCTCTTTGCACAGCCTAAGAAAACACCACTTTCCGCGTTGGCGAACGATTGCCAACCTTCCCTGGTCATGAACAATATATCGGCAAAATATCAAGAAGCTTTTTGCGTTCATGGATTTGATAATCACCATGTAGCAGCCATATGCTCCCCTTACATATTCTACGTTTCATGAGGACACCTTCCCTTGGCCTTCCAGAAGGTTTCGAACTGAATCAAAGGACCGAAGACTGTCAGAGCTGAGCTCGAGAAGAGACGTTTATCCCTCATGCAAGGGACAAAAGGCCTCGAAGACTTGGCGGCAGTACCCCTCACCTTTATCGTCGTTTTGACATTGGATTGCACGAGCTAAACACGTGCGCGGAAATTGGTAAACTCGGATGGCTTCAAGGAAAAAAATTTCCTTTGTCTTCGAACCCAATTGTCCCGTTCGGAATAGGACCTAATTATCAAGGATCCCTTCTATTGGAAAGAACCCTTCGTTCAAATTTCTTCACAAGCCAGACCACTAAAAAAATTTTCGGAGTCCATGAAGCTTATGGTATCTCTTAGCCAACCAAGACACGTCCCAATTTCTCGATTAACGGTTCCCCACATGCTGCCGTTACCAGCGCCGAAAATTCCATTGTGGGCTTCAAAGAGTGGGGCAATCAAGAGACGGCAGAGTGAATCTTAACAACGAATTAACACATGTGGATACACATGCAATCGATAAACGGGCTAAACAATTAAGCAAAAAAATCGCTAAGTCAAAAAATCCGCACTACCTGCCGTCTCCAGAGTAAGTAACCGTCTGGAAAGTGTAATGATATCTTCCATGTATTCACCCTATTTAGCCCAATGGTGCCGAACCGTGAATCATAATTTTTAGGGCTTGACTTAGCAGTGAGGGGCAGAAAGAAAATACGCCCCTTTGGCCAGAACGAAGCCATTGGAATTAATCTCGCGGGAAAATCGGCTTTAGCCAGGAACTGGGAATAGAGAAGAGGGGAGATTGGGGGCTGTGACCTATCTCAAGGCTTCATTGCTTCTATGCTTCAATCGATTCAGGGGACAATGGGCAGACACCTGTCATGTCACCGTTTGACTATGGATTGCAAACTTGAGTGGCCTATTTCGCGATTTGTACCATGTGCTTCGAACAATGCGCTGCAACGGCCGTATTTTTTCCATATTGCTGCTTCAACAATAGTGCACGTGCTCGTGTTTCATAATAGAATCTGGTATCAAGTGGAAGCGAGGGACACACACGAGAAAGGGTCTTGAAGCTTTTGAAACCTTCGATATTATAATGTCATAATACCTGTCATATTGCAGCGAAGAAACAAAATTAAAAAAGGTTCTGTTATCGAAATGAGCACTTTCCCGTTTAATTTACCTCTTTCTTTCGCGAACCAAAACTGCAGTAGTCACATGACTCGCGAACAATGAGAAAGAAAAGGATGAATGGGTGTGATTGTCAAAATTGCGACAAGAAATTGACAATCTCTTTCGCTTGAGAGGGTGTGGGCGAGATGTCAAGAAGGCTTCTTCGCCGTTATCAAGAGAAAGTCGCGTCGGGCCGGGTAAGCGCGAGGAATGGGCCGATCCGACGGGTGTTCGAAAATGCAACAGTATCAACACTATTCTCTATTGGAGAAAGATATATTGCTGAGGAGTTTTTTTTTATATTCGCCGGGTTAAACTGCTAGTATGGTCATTTAATCATCGATTTGTATTTAAATATATATGAAGTTCAAACTGAAGCATCTAATCGTTGCTTGCTCAGCATTCAATCAACTTTCACCATCTAGGGCGGTTCTTGCGTTTTATAGTATGACCCGTCGTCAAAGCGTCGATCTATGTCAATCGGTCTAGCGGATGGTATTGCCTCGCATATTTCGCGTGTAACAGTGCCATGAGGACTGCGATGGCATACGTTTGCGACCAAGATCTGCTTAAGGAGGGTTATCAACTCGGGTTGATCCTCTTTGATAGACATGAAAGGGTCTAGAGACAGCGTCCGATCGGAGGGGTTCTAAATGATTCCCTAAGGATTGTCGTGATGGATATCTCGCGATGCGACTGTGTCCGCGACGTGGATGCTAGATGTTGGATATGTTAAGACAATGTGTCTAGAACCTTCTAATGCGCCACGATAAGTAGAGGGTTAGAACGGGTGAATTTAGTACCGGTGTCGGCGGTCAATCTGTAGATCTCCACTACACTTGCGATCTGGCCGGTCTTCTTGGTATATTGCTACCGCCGATGCAATCTGTATGTCTAATTTATGTAATATTCGTGACGTCCAAGATCATGAATGGACGCGTTGTATGATGCCAGATCGGCGGGTAGATCTAGATTGCCGTTCGATAGGGCTAGGACGTGTTCTTGTCCGAGTTGAGATTATAGAGTTAGTGCCACCCTTAGGAGGTGTACAGGCCACCTGGCCTGGAATGGTCTTTAGGCGCCCAGTCTCTGCGTGCATAGTACGATCTACGGATAGTTAAAGAAAATGGGGTTTCGATTATTTCATAGTCATTCTTTATTAAATTATTTTCTTCTCATGTAGATGAATGGCCTACAC
>LDUD01000103.1:711036-744715 GCA_012184295.1 Dactylella cylindrospora
AATCGTTTGAGTTCTGGTATTTAAAACGATCATTTCTTGAAGGTACTGCTAAGCCGAAAGACGGGATGAGTGATGCGACGACTCTGCATGGTGGCGGCTTCGCCCCAATATTCCTATCTATGCATCAAATTCTACAGCCTTATGCTTGTTGACCGGTCTGAGCCTTAACTTATAGACGGGCTAGTCTTGTGCCATGAGATAATAGGAAGTAATCACAGCCGTGTCGTTGAGCACCAAAGAATCATTTTCATGTAAGTAGCTGTTCGTAGCTAGTCAAGGTCAATGTATGCTAGGAGGCTGAAATGTTTTATCTGCCCCTCAATCGGAGTGGAGTCGGGGTTACAAATTTGCTTCCAACGGGTAGAATTGAACGGAGGAATATAGAATTGAAATACAACAGGGTTATTCTGCAGATTATAATATTGTCCGAGCGCTTGAGCAAAAAAGAAATCGAGAATGGGATTGTAGAAGCCAATTTGAAGAGGTAAAGAAAGATCTTCGAGTCCGCATGCAGTGGTAGTATGTGCTCCGGAGCGCTCCGCTTAAGCACTTGGGTTGGCTTGAGCTTGGTTTGGACAGGTATACGTCTTATATGGTTCTTTAAGCCGCGACAATAATTCGTAATAGAGACCCTGCTACGGGAAGCCTGGGAGAGGCTTTCGCATCTTCGAGTCGCATTACTTTACTGAAGGCTTATTAAATACAAACTGCCCAAGTGGAAACCCACCAGATCATGGAATAATTTGTGTAATCAAAATACCACGAACTCAACACAAGAGTATATGAACTTATCATATGTACGAACTCCGCGAACACCGAGGCCTAAGAGACCGTGAAATTAAGGTAGGTGCGCATCGACCCGAATGACAACAAACTGCTATTAAAGCATGGGCTGGGCTCCAGGTTCAGTGTTCACCTAGTAGTGTGGATAGGTAGTAGTTCATTTAGATGGGATCGTCGACCAGGTCCGAGGCTTTAAGCTTCTCCGAAGACCTTGAAGGCAATGCATTTCACCAGAATTTTCGCGCAAAGTCCCGAATCACTCATAAGGCCAGAGAGTTGTGAATATACTAACCTCCGCTTCTTCGATCGTAGATTCCCACCCAAGATGCTTAGTCGCCGGGCAAACGAGGATCCTATCCCCATATTCCAAGGCGGATAGCCAGTTTCTGAGGTTGGATTCTCGCGTTGTGGTTATATCCCATGTCTTGGTGTTCTCGCGAGACTCTCCACAAGGGTGCATGTTATCGTGGATTTTTCGGGCTTCGAGCAGCAATCCATGGCGCTTTTGGGTGGCGCTTTTTGTTTTAGCGTCTGAGACTTTTAACTCATCGCGTAATTCGACTCTAGCCTCAATCCAAGAGAATCCGCCGCGGTATGGGTCATGAAGGTTGTAATATCTACTCAAACCTTAATGAGTCCAAAGGGTTAGTAAATATAAATACACCCTATCTAGTTAGCTTTTTCTATTTCTTACCTCGATCTTGGGTTATCGTTCGAAACACAATCTTTCTGACAGCTGCTCCAGAGACCGGTATTCTGAGATAAGGCACGGGGACCTTACACTCATTAACAGTCATGAACTTGGATTCTTTGTGAGTTTGCTGTGCCCAGTATTGAGCGTAGTCCAAAATCCTTTTTGTCGATGTTGCTGGAATTCTGAGCACCTTATGAAGAAGGAAATAAACTTTCTTGATATCATGCAGTGAGGGAGTCCGATCTCGCCTTTCTCTGGTTAGATCCCCATTACTATTTTTCATTTCGTCATGGGATACGTCGGTTTTCCGCGGAAGGGACTTAAGGTAGGTGATTATCGGAGCGCACTTCTGTTGGACCGCAATGTCTAGTGCTATCTGGCCCTTTATATTTTCCCTTTCGACATTGGCACCACTTTCAACTAACAGGCGCACTATCGGCAGCGAATTTGCGATAACTGCATTATGGAGAGGGGTGTTTTCAAAGGCGTCGAGCTCTAGGACAAGTTCCTTCCCACCTAGTTCAAGGATATGCCTAACTAGATCTTCGTTTCCCTGGAATGCAGCTACATGAAGTGGTCCTCCGCCGTTAAAATTAGAACTAGAGAGCGGTCCTTTTAAGCTGAACCCGTATTTCATCAACGCGGGGATCAAGTTCCCATGACCGCCTTCAATTATTAATACCGCTGAATTGACTCTGCGCCCTTGGCCATTCTGAAGTCTCCAGTCAGCGCCGGCTTCCAGTAATATTTCAACGGACTCTCGATTGCCACGTAATGCAGCTTCGTGCAATGGTGTCCAGCCCCAAACCCTTGCCTCGCTGGCGGTCTTTGGATCGGCTTCTACTAATATTCTTACGATTTCGGCGTAGTTTAAAGCCGCAGCCACATGGATAGGAAACACTAAAATCCGGTCATTGCGAGTAGGGCTAGCCCCTGCGTCCAGAAGGAGCTGTACGATATTTGTCCTCCCCCAGGTTGCGGCTTCGTTGAGTGGAGGATACCATTGGTCGTTTTGAATATCCACAGGAATACCTTTAGAAATAAAATATTGCACAGCAATCTCATTTCCGACTCTCGCTGCAACATGGAGTGGGGTGTCATCGCCTCCAGGTTCATATAAGTGGTATAATGGATCCGATCGTGGGTATGTGGTAGTTGACCTCCTTGCCTTACAGTAACTTCGTAATGCATCCTTATTCTCCAGAAATCGAATCAAGTCTTCAGAAATATCCTTTGGATTACACAGAGATGCCTGGTCCTCCCAGTGCTTCATGGAGTAAAGATAAAAGGGGATTCGTAGCATATTCCTCAATCTTCGGTTCCTTTCGCCACCGAGACCGTCTATGAATAACTGCTCTCTAAAACGATCGAACGATAAGTACGTCAGACAAATTTGGGTTAGTGTTAGCAAGGCATCAGTTGAGCCTTGCATGTTCTCCAGGATAAATGTCCGTATTGTCTGGTGGGCCAGCCTCGCGATCCCAGAGCCGTCAATGACGATAAATCCAGCGCAGATATCTAGGAGGGTATTCTTGGCTAGGATTTGGTCTTCTTCAATGGCATTTGTGCCGACCTCTATGGATAGGGCGATCATCAGATCTTGGATACGGAGGGGTGCCCTGGCGACTGTTAGCCATAGTAACGCATTTTGGACAGTGTCTTTATCCCAATCTCTGACACCGTCGAGCATCAACTTGAAAGTCGCATCCAAGGGACGGAACTCGTCTGAGTGTTCTGTAATTCTGTCGAGCGCCATCTCCATCTTGCGCGGTGTAGCCTGCTTCAGCAGATAGTTGAGTTGGAATTTCGGCAATAAGAACCTAGGGACAAGTTGAGTCAGTCTCTATCTATATTTATCAGCAGCGCTGGGGGGTCAAATTTGAGACTCACATTCCTTGTGACATCGAGACTAAGTCAGAGGTGATACGTTCTCGTAACTTCGGGTTCAGGCGCCTTCCTCTCACATTTCTGTCCATTTCCGCTTGAAGGTACACGCTTATATCGTCGGGGTGAGCGCGAAGCTCAATCTTGTCTGCTTGGTCAAACCATTCGTTGACATCCTCTGGGTGTGTCCGACTCGTAACGAACAGTCTTACTCCAACGCTTGCTAGTTCTTGTAAGATTTCTCCGATTGCCCCTCGGTAGTCGTCGTTGCATTCGTCCAGGGCATCTACCAATATGTAGGCTGTATCAGATGCTCCTGCTAACTTTAGGAGTAGCTCGTTCACCTCCTGATTCGAAGCTTCCTTTCCTGACCGGGAATATTCGTCATACAACATTTTTACTTCATCTGGAAACTTTCCCGATTGAAATGCCAATTGCTTGACTATGCTGCGAGAAAACTTCCGAACGTCCATGGCTTTATCGGAGAAATCAAAATAGAAGTAGGCGATAGCTATTTCAGATTTGCCTCTTTGCCTTTGCAGCGTCTCAAGCTTCTTCACGACCGCAGAACTAATTTTTTCTTGCGTCAGAACCAAGTTAGGGCAGACATGGGGAGGAGATTTCATACATCATAGTGCTTTTACCGCAACCAGCTGATACCGCGAAAGCGTTATGTTAGTCCACGGCAATAATATTAGTATCTTAAAATGATACCTAGAAACTAGGGTAGTATCTGTGCTTACGGATCCCGCGGCACCAAAGCACCTTCGACCTTGATGTGCCATTGCACCACCTGATAAAGGTCATGTCCTTAAAAAACCAGCCTCCAGTACCTGTTTGCCTTGATAGAGAGACTGTTTCATGACGGCAAGACGGCGGACTGGGTTCTATCCATTCGAGTATTCTGGTATACTTTTCATCTAATCATTAGATCGAGATCGCAATCGTTAGTAGTAGCAAACCTGACCGCTATTGCATCGCCCGACTACTCACCATTCCGCCATTCAGCTTGGGCTTTGGCTTCCACTAACAAATCGTCCATTTTTGCGTCCATGGAATCTAACCTGTCGTCTATGCTGCCAAGAATTCGCCTGTTTATGAAAGAAGCTTTGTTAGAATTCGGTATTTTAATAGTAGGCTTTGCTAGACGAACATTGATTCGAGACTTAGCGTGGTAATGAGGATAGTTTTGTATTGCTCGAGTCGCTCAAGAGCAGAATCTAACTCCTTCTCTTTTATTGGCCATTTTAAGACGGATGCTCTACCAGAACTCGCTTCTTCCAAAGTTCGTTCAATTTTTTTGAGCAATGCATAGCAATCATTTAGCGGGCCCTTGTCGCTCTGAAGGGCTTTGAAAGAGCTTGACGACTTTCCTGCGTCTTGCTCGGCTAATTTGTGAATGTCTTTCAAAATGGAGCTAATGCTTTGTACGGCGTTTGCGAGTTCCAGGATTCGTCCCTTGCGCTCTGTAGCGGAAATGTAGAATTTAGATGTAAGAGCTATAATTTGGGTAGTAACTGTCACCATAGCGATTACGCTAGCGGCTACGCCTGCGACTTCCGCCATCTCTTGACTCGAAGGCCGCGTTACGGTCGGCTTTAGTCTAGGTAAAGCTTAAAGGGTGAAATGAGGTCGTGAAAAACTGTAACATATTACAAAAATGCAGAGGAGCTCATCATCATGAAGTGGCACTAAGATTAAACTCTTGGACTTCAAGGGGCTAAAGTTGGAAATGACGAGGCTTTTATTAATTCTCTGACAGCCCCGCACATATACTCCACCTTTGATTCTGTATCCTTTGGCTGCAGCATTGTTCGCGCTATAGCATGTACGATGGTATACGATAACGACCTAATGACAAGGCTGAACAACGCAGATCCTGCCTCACCATGTGCATGCATGTTGGCGTCTATATAGACTGGTTTACTGCCAGGGTGGGGCCAAACTTGTCTTGTGAATGTTGAAAACGTAAAGGGGTACAAAGCCAGAAGCGATGTAACTTGAAGCTTTGGTGGCTCCTAGATTCTCCGTTATTTGCTTAATTAGACGGTCTGGGGGGCCGGGGCTAATATGCGCCTTGACTTTGTTCTGCGAGTTTACTGGTCTCATGCCCCCCTTTTTTTTTTTTTTTAAGGATTTTACACCGCCAGGGAATGTGAAATCCTAAATTCCTCGACGGCGAGGCTATTATCAAGCCACAAGCCGTCAGGTTAACCCTTGTTTGTAGTAGATGGTTCAATCAAAGACTGCCTAAGTACTTCTAGTGGCTCCGTGAGGGTCCAGCCTTAGGGGTCCCGGGATTGCTTTCTTATGGCATTCAGATATTTATATTTGTTTGTTTGCCTACTGGTATCTATCCAGATATCTTTACATCCTTAGGTAACTAAGTATATATATATTCTGGCTCTCTCGGGTTCAAACTGTCTAGTATGAGATCATTTCACTCAACTACGTCCTTGATATCGTAACTTATATAAGCATATGACCAGCCACTTGCATTATACATCTATCTGCCTCTCTGCCATCTCCACTTTTTGCATGTTTCTTTAAATGTGTCTGGCAGCTAGATATTCCTTGCTATCACTACTGCATGATCCTTCGTAGACCTTGAAACCCCGGGCTAGATGTAGCATTATGCTAACACTCAGGCATCTGATAAGTCATATAAGCCATTCGTTTGATATTTCAGTAAAACTTTTTTTTTTTTTTTTAAATTTATTTGGTATTTAGTTGCCTCAGTTGGAGCAGTAATAGAGTGGCTTGTATATCGAGCAAGTCCAATTTTCCAAGTTATCTATACGGGACGGTAGGTCAATATCATTTAGAGTACTGTATCCTGGTTCTACTGACGCAACAACACCGTTCAGAAGTGTCAATTTGTTTGGTGCTTCTTCCGGCTTGGCGGGGCCACCGAGGGTTACACAATTCGCTGTTGTTCACATGATCACAAATCTAAGATAAGTCAACGTTAATTAACATCGAGGCTAAGCCAAGGTTTTTGCGTTAATTACGTAATATTTCTGATTGCGTATAATATTTCTGAAATTTAAAATCTAAGTTGTTTTAAGGTCAAGAGGACAAAAAATTGAATATAATAGCTTTACGCAAGCGTTGGGGAGGCATTGGCACGTAGATATTATATTAGGTCTATAGGCGCATATATCATGCATGCACATGGATATCCGTGAATCCGAAGCGAAGCTCTCAAGGTCGCCTACTCTCAAGTTTAGACTCATCAGCTCGGACTTCACGATTATTACGGCATATAATGTTCTCCCTCGTTGAATTTCTTTAAAAACAGGGTCCTGATATGGTGTATGCATTTTATTTGTTCAATTTAAAATTCACTTAATATAATTAATAGGTGTGGGATGTATATACTTTTTTTTTTAAGTAGGTGGCGACCATGAACCTGTACTTCATGTTGAGATGAAACGTGGGTTATGAATTTACCCGGACACCACGTGTCAGAATTTCCATATATCTCAGAGAGGGCACAACTTGATCGATTTTACAGGTCATGATTCCAAATGATGAAGACCTCAAAAAAACATGCCTATCAATCTAAGATGATCGGCCCACGCCATAGGTATGCGTATCCTCGTATCTTGAACCCTTGTTGAGAAGATGACTTAAATTCTTATCCTAGAAGATTCGCCGATCGACTTGTACTTATCTTGGTTGTACTAGCACTATGGTACTATTTTTCTCCCTGGACGATAGTTATCCAGAGGCGCGGAGACCAAGGTGCAAATTTGGGCCTAGATGAACAAAGTCCAGGCGAATCGGCTGCTCCATCTAGCTCAGGAGGAGAACCCAGTCAGCAAGAAGAGAGCCATCGAAAGGACTCTATTACAGAGAACTTTGGGAAAGCTGAGGACGCATTCCTGAAGTCGGTTGGAAGGCCATCTGGCCCCCCAAAGCTGTCTCGTGATGACTCTATTAAATTGATATATAGCATCAAAGAGCACACCGATTGGTTAGACTTGATAGAAGGTCAGGATGACCATGTAAGACTCTCTCATCCTTCTTCCTCCTTGAAGATGATACCAATAAACGGCGGTTAGGGCCTTTCTCCGTTGACAAAGATCGTACAACGTTACATTTATGAGAAACAAAATCCGACAGACTGTAGCGGGCAAAAGTTTTTAATCCTTAATAAGTTCCCTGGAGATGATTCTTTCGGAATCGGTGCGATTGTGCAACGTATCTCTGATTACCTTTCTGTTGCAATTCAAACAAACAGCATTTTGCTGTATGGTATGGATTCTTCTCCAGGCGAGCATTTTATATCAGAGTCGGGAAATAACGGTGGAGGCTCTTGTGGGAGGTCATTTGATTGCATCTTCCAAAAATTAAGCAACTGCGCTAGTAAAGCTCAGCATGGAATGAGTATCAATACTCAAAGCGTTTTCACAGACGAGGAGATCGATGTGGATGCGGAAGCTTACCTAGCGAAGCACCATTCTCCTATTCCACCTCTGTTTGAGACCGCATTAAAAAAGATACAACCTGACATTACAGGGGAAATGTTGAAATATTGGTGGAGAGCACAAGCGGCAGCATATATCATGCGGTTCAACAGTAATGCCTCTCGCAGATTGAAAGAGTTTCGACTGGGCGGCGGGGATACCAAACAGTTGGGGATCCAGTGGGATGTGAATGGAGATCCGAAGGACGTAAATATGCCGTTTCCTATGCCAGAGGGAACAATTAGTATCCACGTGCGGCATGGAGACAAGGGGTAAGTAGCTACACCTTTATCACTAACTGTGCATTTAACTAAACCCGTGACAGATCCGAGATGCGCCTTGTCCCATTCAACGACTATGTTGTCCGTGCTGAGAAGTTTGTCGCCGAGAACCCGCTTGGAAACTGGAAGCGCGCTTTTTTGTCAACAGAGGACCCAAACGTCATTGAGCAGATGAAAACGATGCCACGAATAACTCCATTTTCATATAGCAGTAGTAATTCGAGATGGACATGGTACTGGTCGGATATCCCAAGTAAGTACCTTCCTATTCTGAGAGGAATAAGATATGATTTTAATCCAGACGAGTTAGGACTTAATACTGGCCCTGAGACGCAACTGAAAGAATTCGGGAACCGGACGGACTTGACAACAAAATGGATGCTGCAGCTAGTAATGGCTATTGAGTGCGACGTCTTTGTGGGAACACGAGGAGTAAGTCTTATCGTCGAATATTGTAGTGAAACCCTACTAAAGCCAAAAAGTCTGGATGGAATCGCCTCATAGACTCTTTGCGATGTACATGGCTTGCCTCATGCAAAGAGCCTTTCTTGGAAGTTGGGTTCGAAAACGACTGGGTAAATTTTATCAAGCTCTTACTTGCATCTAGAGCCGCCACTGATTTCTTTTCAACAATAGGCTGGCTATGGCCCATGATCCCGAAGGCATATTTTTCACTACCAATTTGAACCCATATCAAGCGCTTACAAAAGTAGTTCGCTTTTAGGATATACGGCTGTATTCACTACTGGCACTTGTTGCGGGAATACAAAATCCCGATTGAAAACTTCGTATTCGGAACTTCTGGATTGACATATAAATAGAGGAAATATCGGGTATATAGAAAATCTGCGCTTCGGCTGGTCGGAGATACTAATTGCAACAGGTTGCGACAGAGTCATGAGATGAAAGCAAATACCCATATGGCCGGTGGAGATAAATACTGAGAATCGGAGACAGGTCCAAGTATATAGGCATATTATAGGATTAATTGCAATAAAATCTACGTTGGCAGCAAATATACGCAGACTTTCTTCCTAGAATTACATAAGTCGTAGGGTACTGCAAAATGACTTCACTCAAAAGGGCGTATTGGAGTAGGGGCTAGGGTGTCACTACCATACTAGCCTGATATACAAGGCATTTAGGTACAGGAAATAACTATCATAACATGCGTATTAACAAAGCAAGGCCAATCAAATGTGATATATTCAGCGCTTCAGAGCTAAGCGGCGACAGAAGTCTTATTTATTTAGGATCAGTATCCGTCATAAGAATGCCCGAGGTAATCCAATCGTATCCAAAGTCCTGAGCCGACAGGTCGGCGCCAGACACGATATCTTTGAACAATCGGCAATCCTTCAATGTCACTGCTTTATCAGTGTAGCGGGCCCATTGGAACGCACTACAGAGGTTAGTGGTCTTGTCCTTGTTATAATTTATGCAGGTCCACATGCATTCCAACGCATCTGCCGTGTAGGTAATCTGCAACGGGGTTCCTGGATATGGGAAGTAGTAACTACTGAACCAGAACCAAGAGATCCCAGTCCAGAGAACGGTGTCTTTACCTGACCCTGACCCTGTGGTTCCAACGGCGGCGGGTAAGTAGAACTGGCAAGTATTCGCTCCCTCATCATACACCGAACCTGGACAAGTGTACGCCTGACATTGATTACGGCAATTAGTCAAGCTGCCGAGATTCGTAAGATAAATTCCTGGCCAGGTTGCATCAGGGTTGGGGTCAATGCTGGGGAACACTGTATCGCAGAAGACTTGGTAGATTCGCCTTCTCATGACAAATCCCCAGTAGCTACCTTTGGAGTACTTGTGGGTACTTGGGAGGTAGGTGTTTGCCCAATTGTAAGATCTATCAACTAGTCCGCCGCAAGTGACGGAGGGTTGCGGTGCCTCCGAACTGCTTGAAGAGCTAGAAGATGAGGTTGATGTAGAGGAGTAAGAGCTAGACGATGAGGAGCTCGTAGAGGCTGGGCTGGTCGTTGAGCTGGAACTGCTGACGGACCTGCTAGTCGAGGTTGAGGTTATTGTAGAGGTGACTACACTCGAAGAAGTCCTTGTCGTGGAGGATGATGAGATCGTGCTTGTCGATTTGGGAAGCTTTCTTCCAGCAGTGATAATCAAGCCATTAGGGGCGGGTATATTGGCGCCAATGTTCTTCTTAATGTAGCACCATGGATATTGTTGACCAGAAGGTACCCAAACTGCACCTTCACATTCAACGACCTTATCACACCAATTCAAGCAATCAATCCAATTATTCAGAGGCGAGGCGGCGACAACTAGGTCTCCCGGAATGTCTATTTGGCATTCAGTAATCCAGGTGTTGGAGTAGCTAGTAGTGTACTGGCAACCGCATTGCAAGCATCCGACTGGATCGGGAAGTGTAACCACCTTGACAGCTGCGTATAGTGTTTGAGTTCCTGGGTTGAGCAGACTTGGGACCAGCTCTGTGTTTTTCTTCATGTAGCAGTAGGGCTGCTCTTGTCCGACTGCCACCCATACTGCTACATTGCAGTCTGTTTGGAGCCTACATTGGTCCAGACAAGTGTAGTAATCCAAGGCAATCGTTTTGTTAAGTAATTCTCCATTAAGGTCATTCCCACATCGGATTGTCCATTTGGTGCCATCAGTAGCCGTGTATTCAGTGTTGCATTTGGCACTATCCAACGACGGTTTGTTGGTACGCTTTGCAGTGTAGACAATAACCTCGCTGGATGCTGAGTTGAGGTTATTGGCAACTTGTTTCCGGTAGCAATTTTGGTCGGACTGGCCCCAGAAATACCATTCCACTGCGTTACATTCCGCCTTGTAGGCGCACCATTGAATACAGGCCGTTAGATCAGCATAAGCCACCGGAGGGGTGTCAATGTCAGTACCGTCTCGCCACACTTTCTGACATTGGATTTCCCAATACTGCCCGTTGACAGTTCCGAGAGTGGTGATAGAAAGAGAGCCACAGGTAATTGCCGGAGGAGTTGGCGTGGCAATGACGGTAGAAGTGGAACTAGGGGCTTGCCAGTCATCAGTTGCTGAGCTTCTCGGAGTCTGTATCGCATCTGCGACTACAGCTCCTGCAGTTATTGTAGCTGCAGCTGAAACGGCGACTTTGACATTAGATTTGAGTTGACAAGCCTGTCGATTGGATATCCTGGACCATATAAAACCCACGCAGCCAACACTTTTCCGTTGATTGCAGAGTTGAGCGCACTGGCCGATAAGAGCCTGGTCCCAGAAAGTTTGGATATCGTTTCCAGGGAAGGTGAGACCGCATCCAATTTTGTATTGAGTTGGGTCGTAGGGGGCGTCTGGGGATATGACGCTAACTCCACAAGTTGATGGGAAAGATACGTCAATTGCCTGAAAGTCTCCAAAGGATATATCTCCAGTGGCGCAAATCGTCCTGGTGTCATCCGTATTGCACTTGAAGACATTATAACGGCCGACCAAGCAGCCACTGATAGCCAGTAAACTGCTAGAGGCTGGCTCGAGGATAATATTCTCCACGATTTCGTCACCAGTATAGAGCTTGCAGGTACCGTCAGTGGTGAAAACACCAGCGAGACAATCCTTAGCAGCCGCGTCATCGAGACATGCAATAGTACAATCGGTTTCACTGGCAATGTCTGTTAATGTACTATATGGCTCAAGATCCTGGCCAATAGCTGCTCCGGAAATCCAATTCATTTGCCCAAGGCTTGGATCCACCATAGCTGGGACAATGGCATAACCGTCATCCGCAACAGTCGTTCTGATTCTGTCCGTCATATATTCCGAGAAGACGTAGCAAACCTTATTTACAGAATCAAAAGATACTGCCTTGATAGATCCAGCTGCGTCAGGGTAGCTCTCACCCTTTGTGAAAGAGGACCCATAGTCTATGCAATTTTGGAGGCTTGCAATCGAAGACCGACCAGCAACTGCTGCACCTCCGGCGCTGGCAGGATCCAATAAGTACCCTTGATACATAAGCATTCCATTGTAGAATTCGGCCTCACCAGTCGCTCGGGCATCTGGTGACGGCGTTGCGTTGATGGTCGTTGTATATGTAATCCGACTAGCAGTACTTGTAGCGCAGGGAGCTGGGTATGTAACTGGAGGCTCTGAAGTAGGTCCAGGGAGCGGCCAGGTAGCTATTTGTGTCGCCGCATACATAGTCTTCACCGACGTTGCAACAGGGACGGGCTTAAGGAGGTTGCTCTTCAAGTAGCAATAGCCAAATGTCGAGCTAATCCATTCATAGGTTACACCTACGCATCCCATAGCTGCCCAGACTCTACAATGGTCCAGGCAACTAGTAAACGAGGGAGCATTCCAGGTGTTGAGATCTCCTCCAGGCCTATCCGTTTGGCATTCTATTTGCCATAATATTCCTGCCCCGTCAACATAGATCGAATTGCACTGGGGCTCTTGGCCGGAATAGATTCGTGGTTGCGGTCCAGCCCCTCCTAGCATAACATCAAAAGATTGGTTGCAAATGGACCGAGTATCACCGGAAGGACACTCGAACACATCGAAAGGACCAACTGAACAACCTAAAACGCTGAGTGTGTTATTTTGTGTAATATCAACAGAGACATCAGGAATGATAGCTGTCTTGTTGAAGAAATCACAAAGCCCAGCCTCGGGTTCAAAAACGGTGGCCGCACAACTATTTGCGCGGTCATCCAAACAAGCTGTATTGCAGTCGCTAGCACTACTCATAGGAAAGGAGCCATTGTATGGCTGCAAGCCTGCGATACTAGCACCATTTATTTCATTCATATCGGGTGCTGTTGGATCTGGAATTGGCAGTAGAGCGTATCCATCCGCCACGTTACTAGTAACGATAGTGCTGCGGACATAGCCCTCAAATATATAGCACTCCTTTTTGGTTGAATTGAAAGACACGGCTGTGAATTTGCTTGTCGATGCATCGTAATCTAAGTCTTTTGTGAGTGAAGATGCGAAGTCGATGCATTGCTCCAGGTTGTTGATGCCGGATTTGCCTCCAAGGCTGTTCTGAACGTAGCTTGTATTTAGGACCACACCATGCCACATGAGCATACCATTATAGACTTTAGGAACTCCTGTAGGGCCGCCAGAAGAGGCCGATACAGTCGCCGTAGCCGCATACGTGGCTCGAGGTATCCAATCCGATTGGCATTGCCCTGTGGCGAAGGCGGGGAATTCTTCTGCTACCGGAGTTGGACCTCCGTACGCCTCAAAGCGACCAAGCCAGTCAAGGTCAACATTCATTTGAGCATTAGGTGACTTGTTTATACCCCAAAAATTCTTCGGGATAGATCCTTTCTGAGCTTGTGTAGCATATGAGCTGCAAGAGCCACCGGTACACGAGAGGTTAGAGTAGAACAAGCAATCTTGCTCTATTCCACAAGAATTATAGAAAAGCCATCGAGGGTCCTTGTCCGATAACGTTTGCCTACCCGCAAAGGAGGTTACATTTGCATTTGCGAGAACTCCCATCCAGGGTCTCAGGGCTCCTGGGGTGAGTGGCAACATCGCGACACCGTCGGTCACGGTTTTGACCGATAAGACCTTTGTCAAACTATTGCTTCGGTAGAAGAAGCAGGTACGTCTGCTCGTATCGTACATGATCGCTTGCAGATAATCTTCAACTTCTGCGAAGGCCATATCCTGGGTCATGGCGGCTGCCACATCAACACATCCTTCCAAGCTTTCAGCACCAGTGAAGGTTGCAAACGCAGAAGCAATGTCCTGCCAACGGACGCTTTTATAGAGCAGCATTCCATTGTAGTAGCCGTCGGCTCCTGGCTCTCCAGAACTAGATGGCGCCGCAAAAGCATCTGTATAGGTGGTTCGAGCTGGGACTACATACGACCCTGTAGGAGTGGGGACTGGCGTACTGAATACGTTGAAGGTTCCTAACTTATCGCCAACCATTGCAAATTGCTGATTATAGCTAGAATTGAGGACGGGTGACCATCCGGTGTAGTTATCTGTGCCATAGAGATAACACAATTTGGCAGTTGGATCCCACCTAGCAGCTTTGCAGTCACTACCACTAGATGTTTTGCAGATATCCACACAACCATTGATATCACCCCAAGATAGATCATCAAGTCCGTAGAGCATGAAATGCGCTTTGGAACCGGGTGACAGGACCGAGAGATCCACAAAGTTTGAGAGACGACAATTCTTCACCGGCAAAATGCCGACTCCGTCATTGCCATTGCCCGTTCCGCTAAAGCTCTTCAGTTGAAACTCAATATAGACTTGACAGCTATTCCCACGATAAACCGCTAGTAGCTCGTATAGTGGATAAGCCTGAGTCCCAACAATGGATGCTTTATCCATACACTCCTCTAAGCTGCCCTGGTCCGTGTTATCGTAGACCTTGGTTCCAGCTACAAACTGATCTGGGACAGCAGCACGAATCTTAACCATTCCATTATAAGCAGATTCTACAAATGGTTGAACCGAGGAAGTAGGCAAAGGCCCATCCCTCGTAAACCTAGAAGAGTAGGTGGATTGAGGTGGTGTCTGGGTGGGCGTGTTGTAGCACTGCATTGTTCCTGGAGGGGGTCTTGTCGCTGTTGGAGTAGGTAAGAAATCGGCAGGATTCAGTCCAGATGGGAAAGCCCAAGTTGTGCCGTATAACGTGGGGAGTAGAGTTGGGCCTGTCAGGCACTCGGTCGCGAGAGTACTCGATAGAGAGAAGAAGTTGATCTCATAAGGCTTAGGAGGATCTGGAACGACGCCACCGATAGCAGCTGGTTTGGAGACTCCAGTTCTGAAGAAACAATCTGTATTCCAGAATGGATAGATCAATAGCAGATTGCAATCGCCTGCGTCCCAGTACAAGCTACCTCCAGTAGAGTCCTCTGTGAGGTTGAATCCTCTAACAGGGAAAGGCTGGAAGCAGACACCAGAACCAGTTTTAGCGATTATACTTGCAGTCGCCCACTCTGTCCCCAAGATCTTGAGACCAGCTAGATCTATTTTAGCCTGTGCATAGGCATCGAAGTAGAACCATGCAGAAGCAGAGGCTTTGATCAAAGGCTTTACTTCTGATTTGACGTCATTCCTGAGAAGGCTTGTCATAGAAGATTCAAAATTGATATCCTTAATTTCTGCGGTAAATCCGGCCTGCGATGTGATGTAACCACGCGCATCGTATTCAAGCCCCAAGCTGAAGGTCATCTTTGGTCCTATTGAAAATATCCCCGGTATATCGATACCGCCGAGGGGCCACGAGAGCAAGTCCCACTCAGCACTGTTGTCATTGCTGAGGTCAATATATATTGCAAGGCCTATTGTGATAACCATGGAGCCTTTGATAGTTACTCGGAAAGAATCGGGGTTAATAATCCCGTATGTGTACCAAGAGATTCTCCCAGCGAATTCTAAATGGAACTCAATCTCACAGCCAACGCAGAAGAAGCCGATTGAGACGTCCACCCCAGATATATTGGTTGACAGAAGCAGCAGCTGTACACCACGTCCATAAGGCGTACCCTTTTTCTGGAATCCAACCAGTCCGGCTGATCCACTGCCTTGGTCTCCGATACCGGAATTAACGGTTATCACGTCTATGAGGGCAAGGTGGAAGTCTAGGCGTAAACCAAATGTGCTATCATCTGGCTTCGGTATAATGTTCGAGATGGCATCAAGACCATCCGATATACCCCAACGTCGAGCGATTCGGGAAGCCGGAATGCCTCTTCTCACACGCTCTGGATTCAGTGGGCCATTCCATTGGCCTTGGAAGAGCTGCTCATAGTATTCCTCGGTTCCAGGCGTAAGGAAACCAACAAGGCTATCCCTCCATTCATCAAAATCCTGATCTGGACTTGGAGACGGGATATTAGAGCTAGTGGTAGAGCTTGAAGATGTAGTTGTAGAAGATACTAGTGTTGAGGAAAACGAGGATGAGATGAAGGATGACGATGTTGAGGATGGGCTCGATGTAGAAGAAATACTACTGGAAGATGGAGTTGACACCACCGAGCTACTCTCTGAGGTGCTACTCGAAGTTGGTAATGGACTGGTACCAGGGATACATTGATAATAATAGTCGTTCATATAGGAACAATAGTAATCTTTGATACAAGATGTGTAGCCAGTATAGCCGATTCCACCACACTGGCCCCAGGCACCAACCTTATCGGTAGGTTGCGGTTCAGCGGGTCCAGGTCTGCATTGAGAGTACCAATCATCAGACTTCTCGCAGACCCAACCCTCTTGGCAAGTTGTTGGGCCAGTCCAAGTCTTTCCGCCGCATTGCTGATATGGTTCGACAACCTCAGTGCTTGTGGAGACAGTCGCTGACGTCGTTGTTGTAGTCGTAGTGGTGGGGGGGGGGGGGGGGGGAGAGCTCGAAGTTGTCGAGCTAGCCGTAGTTTTAGAAGGAGTTGGGCTCACACCAGGCGTGCACTGGTAATACCAGTCATTGTTATATGCGCAATAGTATCCTGGTACACAGTCGGTTGGTCCCGACCAGTTGATGCCACCGCACTGTCCATAGGCTCCAGCAGGCGGAGTACTCGCAGCACTACTAGGAGTGGTCGTAGACGGCTTGGGTGCATTGGGATCCTCACCAGGAATACACTGAGAATACCACGGATTGCTATAAGAACAATAGTATCCTTCAACGCAACTGGTAGGGCCTGTCCAACTGGTGCCACCGCATTGCGCCCAAGCGCCTGCAGTTTGAGCATTTGCAGTGCTTATAGAAAGAGAGAGAGCCGTAAGCAGGCCCGGAAGAGAAAGGGTGTATCCCATTGTGACCGTCAATGCCTCGAAGACGAAGCGGGCCAAGATGAATTAGGGACCGATTTTACGGTTCGATAGAAGATGATCGGGTACCCTCATGAAATCTAGATTTGCGAGAGCGTTCAAGATATATTTCCTACAATTCCATAACCCTGTACGACTAATTTGGGGACGATTCATCCTTTCAACTCTACTGCGGCTGCCGATTCATTACTAAGATTGCCGGCAGAAACCTTTCCGGGGCGTCCGACCCGTCCTGGCCTAGAAGCCTTAAAGGTACCACGGCCACAATATCGGCTCATTGATAGAACTGGCTTTAATTGTTTGATTTAGCACCGATCATTCCAGCCGTTCATATGCAGGGCTTGACACCAATCCATAAGCAAAGTTGAGCTGAACGGCGATGCGGCATGCAGGTAAGCTTTCTCCGCCACCCTCGTCACGAAAGGGCTAGAATTAAATTGCCCAATTGCTACACAAATTTAGCCAATGTGTAACATCTTAGTCTAAATGGCGCTGCGCTCAGTCATTTCCAAGATATATCGATATCAATCTGAGAACGAAATATACCCTAGACAAGCTAGCGCCCGCCACAGTGTATTGGAAAATTTTTAAAGATTATATGCAAACATAAAGGACGAACTTGTCGCGATTCGCATTTAGCCCCTCGGTATTTACCATAGTAGTGGAGAAGGCCAAGAAACTTTATTTTGTGGAGGCAACCAGGGGCCGAATCGCGCTGGACTAGCGAGATTTTGAGCCTATCGCAGTCGGAGATATTAACACCAATCGATATTTGAGTTATAATATTACCAAACAAGGACCAGCTAAGATAACTGATAGCGACCCCACGTGGCTGGCAATATTTATTCATGAAGTTTCTCAGTAGGCTCACTCGAGAGACTGGTGTTAGTGGCGGATATTGTTTAAGCTAGGACTAAATACTTAATATTCTCGCGCCTACTTCCTATTTGAGACATGGCAAAGCCCAAAAACACCGTCTAGCGTACAAAAAAAACTCAAAAGCCAAAATTCTTTAGAAATTTATTGGAACTTTGGTGGTATCGAGAACTCACAAGGGTGAACCAAGCCTCATTAGATAGCGCCTTAAACGCCACGGCTTTGTGCATTCGCTGGCAATCAACCTAGTAAAACCGATTCCCCGTACCCCTAGACTACAAGTGTATGCCTGAGCACAAGTTGAGAAACTAGCCAACTACGCTAAGGGAAGAAGAGTCTGTGATACCAAGTCCTGCAGACTTCTAAGACAAATTCGATTAACCTGCCTGAGTAGTAACCCCACTAGTTCGAGTATTTCACGGTCACACACGCAGGGCCGTAACCAGGGACATCCAAATAGTCAAATCCAGGTCGCCGGGTGCGGGATACTTCGGAATAGTTTCTTCTGTTAAAAGCCCGAGCTGCGATACCGATCCTGATCCCCGTACGGAGTTCTGCGAAATATCGGTGGCGCTGAGCATGTGGTCGCTATCGATAGTTCATTCACTTGCATATGGAGCAATTACCACGGTCTAGGCTTTGCACATCATTTGCCTCATGCAGCTAGGAACCGATTGTAGACCCTTGAACCGCGGCGCGAATTTAAAGCTTAATTTCCTGCGGCTCCCTATGTAACGTCCACCAAGCCTCCTCCTCCAGGTCTTGCTTATACCAATAACCCCTAGGCCTAGCTTCTGACGGCACAACTCGTCGGAGGGCCCGATTACCTTCTTTCCACGACGACTAAAAGTCAACGGAATATCGCTCTTCCGGACTCCTCTAGCTACAGATCTCCTCCTAAATAGCAAGAGTTAAGGAGCCAGAGAATTCTCATCCTCGAATTCCTAGTTACCTACCTCCTAAATCACTCCTCTCAAGCCGTCTCCCAACACATCTCCCCAAGATGATGTTGCATTTTGTGCGTTGCCTCTGGCTTCTTGTCCTCGGCGCCTCTCAATATCATGCCCTCAGTGCAGTCAAAGACAGGCCACTGCATGGTCTTATACCAGCCAAACACTGGGAACATGACCTCAGTGATCCTGTCCATCTGAAGCCCCAGACCAGCATCTCCATATTTTACCAGCAGCATAGCACAGACTATTTGAGCGGGCAGCCATTCAAAATAGCAACTGGGGAACTGGACCTGTTCCATCCTTCAGTTGTTATTGACCATTCATCTCATATTTCGTTAGTTAAATGTGAGAAATCTCGAGGAGTAGGCTACTCCGGGAAACGGGGGGACACCCGCGTTACCATGACCCTCACGTTTAATACCCTAGAAAATCGGAATGAAGCCCGTCAGATGTGGGAGGAAACGTTAAGAACGGAGAAGATTCTCTTCATTGGTTCCAAATTAGAGGCCTTTGGGTGCTCTCATGAAGATCATGAAGAAGACCGCTTTTTTGCTCTGACGACAGACAAGCGGATTCAGTCTGGAGCGGATGAATTGGAAGTTTCGATCCAGGTCGAACTTCAAGACGTCCATAAAGACGGCCTCTACCGGAAATTCGATCTTAACTGGGGAACCGCAAACCCAAACCCTCGGCCAATAAAGCGGTTCGACTCTGCTAAAGTCGCTCGCGCGCAACAGAAACGGCAAGAAGTGGCCGGAAGCAACTACAACATGGATACCGTTCCATACTTCGTCATGGATCCAGAGTACACTTCTGCCGATCCCGAGACTGGTCTAGTCTGGAACGATACAGTGCGAGCAAGGAAGAATAATGCCAACATGCCTGCACCTTGGGAGCCTGAAGAGTTAATGTCAAGGCCATATCCTTCTGGCATGGGCAACTTCTCTGGGTGGTACAATAAAGACGATGGAAGTCCTTACACTCCGCCTACACCAATCACACCCACCATGACCCTAAAGACAGTGCCTACGCCTTCGGATGTCGGGATTCGAGAATTCTATCTTTCTCAATTTAAAGCAGAAGAAGGATACCTTGTTGGCTCCACGGGAGGGAGTTTCTTCCTTGAGGAGAGCGACGAGGAGATCGTTTACCAAGATCCGCTCTCGCCACGAGCATTCGTTTACGAAAGAGGTCTCATTTTCGCCGACTTCCAAGGGCGTTTTATCCACATCTACCAAGATGAACTGGATAAATACGGTGTCAGTCGCCTCAGAGCTCACACTGACACAAACACCCCAGCGACAGCCCGTTATGTGTAAGAATCTTAAGCTTAACCCTGTTGCTGTCTGTGGATATCTGCTAACTGAGGGTTGAATAATAGTGAACTAGTCGCCAACGATGGCGGCTTCTCGTTTGCCGTTGATACACTACAAAACAAGTATGCCTTGGTTGTATGCACCTATGAAGGCAATGAGGTACCACCAAAAATCTTCGTGGTAGAATCTTTGACGGAAGGCACTTCTCGTCTTGAGCAGCCAGACTTAGAGAACATTATCACAGGAGGATCAGTTACAAGCTGCGAAGGTCTATCCTTTACCTTTACAGACCTCGAGATCTTACGGGAGCCACAGGCACCCTCCTCCCCTGATCGCTAGTAAGCGATATATTACACTTTAAGAATTCTCCAGTCGCATTTATCCTCAAGCATGTATAAGTTTTCCGTGTGCTATTAATCTGATTTCTATACCAATCACCACAACAGGCAGTCTTGGTACTAGCACTGCAGGGGCTAAGCTAAGTGCACGTGTAATTAACTAAGCCTTAATTTAAATTTGTGCATTCTGTAGTTTGGCAATAATGTGTCTGCGAAATTGTAGCTCCCAGCTACGCAGTCTTTTCGTCGAAATCCGTGAGAAACTAGGGTCGGTGTTAATATGTAGATCATTGCAACTTTGAAGACTGCTGTGTTTATCGCCTCATGTTTATATGCACCTCCGAATACCCGTATACCATACAAACTCCAAAACACGCCATCCACGAGCCCTAAGTATAATCACCTTCAGATGTCTCGTTCACCTACAACGAAAACTTCAACATTCTTGTAAAAGAGCATTTTTGAGAGCCACATACAAATCCAAATACACTATCAACCCCTCGAAATGGAAGCCCCACGTCATCTATCACCAGCCAATCTCACCCCGCAAAACCAACTCGACCTAGTCGAAGCGTTCAACTCCCTCCCCCGCTCCCGCTGCCTCCCTTCCGGTGTCCCGTCAAACACATGGCACTTCAGCATCCGCCATATTCCTCTCGACCCACCTGGTGACGTCCTCTTCATCGTCAACACCGCTTCTCGGTTCCTGCATACCGAAGGACCCATCCAATACCCATCCTCACCGGACCCAAACAAGTCAGACCTGGAAACGAGAGCTAAAGCTATAGTCCCATTCCTGCTTCGCACCTTCAGCAACCGGTTCAACATTAACGACCAGCAGGTTCCGGCATTTGCTCCTTGGACATGGATCACCTGCGATGGCGAATTCGCAGAGTTGGTAGAGAAGGAGCTGCGAGCTGCTGGAGTTCGTGAGGATCTGTGTGCAGTTGGGTTGGGGAGCAGAAGGGAGAATGAGGAGGCGCAAGAGGATTGGTGCAAGTTTGTCGGAGCGTTGACCAGAGTGACTACTGGAGACTACACAATCAGGAATCCTTGATTTAACTACTAGGTTTGCATAAAGTCCTTTTGAGGTAAACCTAAGTGGTTTTCAAATAGATGACATATGTACAGTTTTTTGATTTTAGAATGTCTACTAAAAGGTGGGGGTTGACATGCTAGCTAGGAAGTTAAGCAAGTGCCGTCTGGGGTTTTCTAGCGTGGCACAAGCGGCAGTTTCCAGCTTCGTGGCTGAATTGAGGACATAATCTTTTAATACTCAAGATTACTCCTTTTCACTAATTGTATTTCTAATATCCTTGGCATGCAATGGCTAAAGAAGACCAACTCAAGTTATTCGGGTATCATCATATCAATTGCTTGAATTTTCTGGTGGATATATTTACAGGACGAATATTAAAAAGGGTGCGCCCAACTAGCTACAGCCTAGGCGTATATACAATCGTACTCCCTCCACTTTAAACATCGAACTTCCTATCAATTCTTCTTCCAGCACCCTGGCTCTTCTTGCTCCACTGGTGCTTAAGAGCTGGTCCAACGATTCTCTTCTTCTCAGCATACAATTGCTGAGTCAAGTACTTGTACAAAAAGGTGCTTTGACCGTTGTAAACGATGCTGTGGTCACTGTCAGTGAAAGCGAACATCTTCATCTTTTCTGGCGGAACACCTTGTCCAACCAACACGTCGACCAGTGCGGCAGCGTTCTGGTAGTGAACGTTGTCATCACCGGTTCCGTGGAGAATGGAGAAGGTGCCTCCTATCTTCTTGAAACCATCTCCCTTGCGAACAGCAGTTTCGTTATATCCGGCTTGGTTTTGGTCATACGCTATATACCTATTAGCTATTTCTGGTAAAATACAAGAGAACGGTTCGGTTAGACTTACTCTTCATGTACCTCTCGGTATACATGGAATCGTAGAACCGCCAGTCAGTAACTGGGGCGATGATCAAAGCCAGGTTAAACAAGCCACTGTCGGCTTCAATAACCTTGGCGGATAGATAACCTCCGAAACTCCATCCCCAGATACCAATCTTGTCCCTGTCGACAAAGTCGTGCATCTTGACGAGTTCCTGAGCAGCAAAGATCTGGTCCTGAGCCTCATAGCGGCCCAAGTGGGAGGCAACGGTGGCGCGGAACTTCCTTCCACGGTAACCAGTGCCGCGACCATCAACAGTCCAGGTAATGTATTCAAGCTCTGGATCAGAAGCAATATAGGCATTCCAGCCGATAGACGAGAATGCTTGAGAGACCTGCTGAGCGCCGGGGCCACCATATGGGATGAACAAGACTGGGTACTTCTTCTTAGGGTCAAAGTTAGCTGGGAGTCTCTGCATGACATTGAACTTCCAGCCTTCTGGGTGAGTGAGTTCGAGGTAAGTGATGTTTGGGAGTTTGTATTCCTTGAGCTTATTGTAGAGGGCAGCGTTGTCGTTAACAACTCGGAGGGCCTTGCTAGAGCCGACTGCAAAGAGTTCCTGGTATGGGACGTCCGGACCACGGTAGGAGAGAAGGTAGTATCCACCACCAGACGAGAATGAGGCAGAGTATGAGGCAGGAACGGAGTCATCAACAAGGGCCTTCAGCTCGTTGTTCTTGTAGGAGACGCTATAGATGTGGCGAGAAGTGCTGTGTTGTTTCGTGGCCTGGAAGTAGATGATCTGCTTCTTGGTATCGATCTTGAGGATGGCTGTAACTTCCCATTCGCCCTTAGTGAGGGCAATGGCATCTCCACCTTCAACTGGGTAAAGGTAAAGGTGATTCCAGCCGGAATGGTCAGAAAGGTCAACGTAGTACTCTTTCTTGGTGGTGGTACGTCTTCGATCAACCGCTCCGATATAGCTAATGGCAAGGTTGTTATCCAACCAACCATCAGACCCATCTCTCTCGCGAACAATCTTGGTCTTTCCATTCCTAACCGTAACCAAGACAAGTTTTTCCTTGTCTTGAACACGGTTGTAGGCTCTCACAATGACTTTGGAGTGAGCATCGGTAAGCCAGGCGACTTCACCAATGATAGTATCGTCCTTGGCAAAGGCCTCGATCGGAACGTTTGTCTTCTTCAAGTTCTTGACCTCTAAGAGATTGAAGCTGACGGTTGGATTGGTTGTTCCGACCTTTGGATATCGAAGTTCGAGTTCATGAGGATAAGAAGGTGCAATCTTCTGGTTGTCCATATAGTATGGGACGGTGAAGGTTTCAACACCAGTCTCGTCAAAGCTAAGATAGGCAACATATTTGCCATCGGGTGACCACCAGAGGGTTTTTCGGTCTCCAAAGATTTCTTCTTCATAGACCCAGTCCGGAACGGCATTGAAAGTATTTGGGCCACCGTCGGATGTGATCTGTGTAACCTGACCATTGATGTTCAGGAAAAGGTTGTTACCTCGCACAAAGGCAATAGCATCGCCGGTTGGAGCAAACTCAGCGTATTGGATGTCACCAGCTTGGTCAGCAACAATTGGCGTCGTCTGGCCAGAAGCAACATCTAGGACAAGATAGTCCGCAAAGTAAGAATGCCTATACTGCTTTGTGTAGTTGATCGCGAACAGAACCTTCTTCAGGTCCGGACGGATCCAATATTCCACGTAATCGCTAGGTATCTTGTCAGCTGATACAAAGATCTCGCTCTTGCCAGTAATAAAGTTCTCTAGGACAATGTCTCCACTGTCAGAGAGCCTAAGTCCGGTTCCATCAGCGCCGCCAGCGAACCAATTGATGACGGTGGACCTAGCACCGAATGAAGGCCTCAAGACGGTCTCATTGTAGGTCAGAACTTTGGAACCGCCGCCTCTCGGTTGGTGAGGTTGACGAGGAGGGTCAATCGCCTGAGTGAGAGCCGCGAGCAGCGAAAGAGCTAAAGTCACAGAGACCTTCATTGTGTGGCCTTCTGGAGGAGGGGAGGGAGGGGAAAGGGTAGGGAAAATGCACCAAAGGGATAATTGGGCAAGCTTAACAAGCCTGGGGGAAGAGAATCGAGAATGATTCTAGTGCGACGATCCAGTCGGCTTTATAAAGAGAGAGCTTCATGCTTTGATCGGCAAAAAGCCTTACCTGTGGAATGCAAATGGATATCGTCGGTAGAACGAACCCGAATGGAAGGCAACATTCTTTCTACCAAGAAATATCCCGAGAATTACGGGGGACCGCGAATTCCCAGTTTTACCAGTTCGGGTTACTCTGCAAGGTACAGCGGTGTTACGCATACGGGGGGAAGTGACCGCTGCGACCGCTCTCTTGTCTGTTGAGGCAAGGGCTGGATTATGGGCAATGCAATACGACCTGGTAAATGTGTTGGTGTCGTCAGTGCGACCTACCGAATCGAGCAGGCGCTCAGCTGCAGATCAAATCGTGAGTAGAGGAACATGTTGAAGGTAGCAGCCTTGGCGGCCTCGGCGCTTATAACCAGGGAGACGTATGGGGCACGACCTGCAATTTTTCATATAGGTCCTACAATCACTGATAAGGCGGGTAGCTGGGGTTCAAGCAGGTGACATGGCCCTGTACGATAGTAGAGCTTCCTCATCCTTGAGGGTAAGAAATGCGAAGACTGTGTGTCCGACTCTCGTATCACGGATGAGGAAAGGCCTAAGACCATATTGCACCATTGTCTTCAAACGAAGCGCGATTAGAAGAAAAATCAGGCTACATTCTAAATAGTTTCTTTTTCCTTTCTTTTTTGAGGCTTTAGTAGCTCTGGGCCCCTAACCTCCTGTTATTTCAAAGCATCGCAAGGTTAAAATTTGATTCAAAATATTTCTCAATAGTAACCAGTACTCTGAGACCTTGGGAAGCCCCCTGGTACACCACTTTCACCCGTGACTACGATATCATCGTCGCTATCGTCAGCTCTTAGCCAATCTGTCTCCCCATCGTCCGGTGCTTGGTTTTGTAGCTGGTGGAGCTCAGAAGACGAAAGTTTTGGGGGTGCCCAAGGTTGTGTCTCTGGAAAGAAAGCACGCCCGGTTGGAAGCATCGCTATCAGCGACGATGTTGATTGAATAGGTTGAAATGTAACCTGTTGCTCAATTATTAGCAAATCCGTGAAGCACCAAAATCATCCAGGATCGCTTTCGTACCGAATCGTTCACTTTTTTCCATTTCCTCTCCAATTCGTTTAGAACCATTGCCTCCTCCGCTTTACCAGCATCCTGCCCAAGCATACCCTCTGGATGCGATTTTTCAATCCTCCTTTCTTCTCTCGCCTTCTTGAGCTTATCCAGACCCCTACTCATCTTTCCTTTCTCTTCTTCATTATCCACTACCATTCCTAATATCTCTTTACCAGCCAAAACCCAACTAATCGCTTCACCAACTCTTCCTTGTGCCTCGGCGTCAACGCCCAGAAATCTGCAGGCCTTCGCCTTCGCCGTCTTTGCTAAATCCTCACAATAGGTTCTCAGATCGGAATTTGCACCAGATGCCGATGAAAACCCAGCAGCAGCCTTCCCAGCCAGATCTGCAGAGTACATGCAGCATCTTGCTATTAGCATTGCCCTAACCTTCGTAGGTACTGTGGGTGCCTTATACATCCACTCCCTCGATGTCTTGTCGTTCTGTATTGCAATGATGGATGGGTACGGATCCTGTTTTAATACCGCAAGCATCGTCGCAGATGCTAAGCATAGCGACGCTAGCGAGACATATGTCGAGGTGGTAACATCGGGGGGAAGCGATTGCGTAGCTGCCGGTCGCGTTGTAGTCCGGTTCTGTAAATATGTGAAGATCGATGTCGCTGCAACGAGATGCTGAGACGCCTGGTTTAAAAGATGTTCTGAAGAATTTGCGCTATTGCTATCTGCGGGCGGGACTTGTAAAGCAGCCTTGAGATAGAGTCTAGACCTCAGAGCATGTGCATACCCAAGCGTAGCAGTCGCGAAACATAACTCATAGTCAAGGCCTTTCCGCTTCACTCTCGGGGCCTCCGCGGGGCCTGTTCGTCGGGATAAAACCGCCCGCCACTCAGTCTCAAATTCCGAGGTTTGGGTAACATCCTGCGAGACTATGTATGCATCAAGAGTGTGGAGATAAGGCAGATACTCGTCTATCACGTTGAGAACCGTCGGGATGGCGTTGGCCTGTTCGCTGGGAGAGAGCCGTTTGTACCGTTTTAGGGAGTCACGAAACACCGAGCGACGCGTGGTAGCGACGGACGGAAGGGAGGGGGCTGAGGAGCTTGCAAACGAGGACGAGAAAGAAACTGGAGAAGTGGTTGGAAGGGAGAAGGCGTAACTCATTTCGGCAATCAGGCGTTAGTGGATCCGCGGCCACTCCTTGATCTCTAAGTTACCACTAATCCGCTCGACGACGCGTGCACGTTACTAAACTTTGACAAAGAATACGAAAGAACTAATATCCACCAGATGTAAATACACCAACCGAATACAAAAAGAGAAATGCAATAGATGTCGTCGCTTGTTATCGGTTCAAGTGACGTAGTAGCCTGGCCAAGATGTTTGGCGGGGACTTTTCTAGGCGAAAGCCAATCTGCATAACAGCCAGCCTTATTTCCCAATTCATGCGTAAACCCCAACACACCCTCAACTTCATATGATGATGCCTTCCAACTGCTCTAAGATCTAATATTACATTATCACAGGTTAGAAATTTTCTCCGCAGGTAACAATGCAAACTCACCGTGCTCCAGCTGGTCTCGCCAATCGGCATAAACCTAACTGCTACAAGTTCGCGGAAATCGAGGTGCAAACCCTACCTTTTCAATATACCGAAGGCTCACGAGGACACCCTCCTCATCTCGAAGGACCGCTTCATCTCCGAACCCTTCATTATCTCTATCCAAACACGTGAGGCAAGTCTCTACGACTTTGGCATACTTAGTGCCCATTCTTCTAGGAAGACTCTCTCGAGTCTCCTTCAAAAGATGATTCTTTACCACGACTCCACCCTCGGTTGCGGCCCTGGAGAAATTTATTTCGGTTCTTGTTAAGTGGTCAGGAAGGGAAACCCATAGACCTATTTCAAGAAGGCAGACTCCCAAGGAGTATATATCGTGCTGCATGATATACGACTCCCGAGGGTTAAAACCTTGTCGGTCCGGGTGGCGGTAGATGTCCCTTTCCAGTATCGAGTCCCCAATCCTACGAGAGGCAGCCAACTCCAGGCGAACCTCTTTGAATCCAATGAGGAAGGCTGATCCAATATCGGATTTTCCGTCCTTCATGACTATAATATTTTCTGATCGAATATTTTTGTGTACGTAACCAAACAAGTGGATATAGTTGACTGATCGTGCAAGATCCTTAGCAAGCTGCAACCTATCCGATAGGCTGTGATAATGATTGCTATCAAGAAGCAGGCTCCGCAAACCGCAGGGATCCGAAAGACCAGTTGGAATCGATAATATGAAGAAGAAGGTAACACTGCTTCTACCTCTCTTTTTGATTACTCCTTTGCAATGGAGTAAACCAAACGTTTCAGGGTCCGCATTCATAAATTTCCAAGCGAGATCACGGACGGTGTCCTGGATGGAATCGACCTCGGGGCCTATAGGACACAGGCTTGGATCAAGTATGAAGGTTTCGCTTGAATGCTCCCTTCGGCCTAGTATAGCTGATGTATAGGGTATGCTGCAAATACTCGATTGGTCAATGCCAGCTTCAGATCTAAAAATTCCGGTCGGCGGTGCGGCGCTCATTCCTTGATTCCCAGGGCCTACCCTTCGCGGAAAGTTCAGTGCACTTCGGAGAGCCGTGGCTTTAGCAGCTGGCACTTTGCTGTCCTCCCGATTCTCCTCCTCCAGCTGCTTATCAACAATTGGATTGGCAATCGTCATGAGTAGAAACCAAGAGGGGTCAAAAAGGCGCTGCCACGTTTCGAGATCATTGACAGCCTTTTCCAATTTCTCCTTCTTAAAGACATACTTGAACCTCCTCACCCGCAACGGTGCTTCCCCACCATTTCTTGCCCCCTCAAGGTCTAAGGAATTGTCTTTATGGACTACAGTTTCTAGCTGCGACAAGGCAACTTTTAGGGTCTCCACAAGCCTCTCCAAAATCAATTTTTGATTCTGTTGATGGTCCTCCTGCATAAGGTTCACAACCTTTCCAAGAAACTGTAGTTGGCATTTCGTTCTCACCCAAGAGCTTTGAATTCGAATGATCAGACTGGAGATTTCATCCTCTGCAGCTCTGAAGCTGCCACAGAGAGCTGCGAGTCTATCGCCATATCTAATTCAAGATTATGTCAGTGTCAAATACGAGAATAATAGGGTAAAGCGCATAAATGTACTTCAACGCAAGATCAACCGTTGCAACAATCGCAAGTACAAGTTCAACGCCAACCATTATATTACAAAGGATGCTATTACCCAAACGACTTCGATTTTAGACTAAGATACTGAAGAGTGCTAAGATAAATATTATTCTACGAAACCGGAGCTGAACACAATTGGGATTGACCCCTGCTCTGTCCACCTGACCCTTCAGCTGCCGAAATATGCATTGTTTGTCCAGCGGCAGGAAACACAGCGCCGGGACTAAAATCACTCCATTGTGTAACAACCTCTCAGCCTCGCTCTATACATGCGTTTATTGTTGCGTAGGGGCTACAGATATGAATATTAGACATCTCCTAGACTCCCCTTGTCAGGCCTCCCAAACCTACACCTCAAAGGCCTGTTCAACATTTCCTTCCCCCACCAAACCATGGCAGACGATCTCCCGTCTATCGTGGATGGATCTCGACTTCAGACAGAGTTTAAGAAAGGATATATAGTTCACAAATACAGTGGCAGAAGTAACTCAGATGTGGCGCGTAAGGAATACTGGGGTACAAAGGCTAAGCTGGGAGGTGGGTCTTATGGTATTGTCTACCTCCAGCAGTGTATGAGGTGCAAAGGGACCCCGGACGTAGAACAACGAGCGATTAAGGTTATCCCAACAACCAAAGAGCGGTCTATCGACTGGGTTAGAGAGCTGGAGGCGATTATGGTGTTATCCCACAAAACTGTAAGAACGCCCGCACATATACCCGGCTTGCGACGTGCTATCTCATTTTAAGTCATAACGCCCAATATTACAATACGAATCTGTTCTGAGCCGTATCTAACGCTCTCCATTGAATTTAGTGTGAAGAGTTCTTCGTCAAATCCCTAGGGTGGTTCCAAGATCCTTCAAATATATTTATTGCCATGGAATACCTAGAATACGGAGACCTAGAACACTACCTCGCAGGGTCTCCGCCCCTATCGGAGACAGAAACCAACGAGATATGTTTCCAACTTTTAGGCGGTCTTCGATATATGCATGGTATGAATTTTGCGCATAGAGACCTTAAACCTGGAGTAAGTATAGGCCGCGGGTGGCTCGCATACCCCGTTTCAACTGCGAAGCTAACGCTCAGGTTAGAATATCCTGATAAAAGCGCAGCCACCGGACCGCTGGTGGGTTAAGATTGGCGATTTCGGTCTTAGCAAAAAGATCGAAGCTAGCCTTGGAGGCTCTTCTACAATTAAGGGGACTATAGGATTTATGGCACCTGAACTCTACGAAGCGTTCGATAAGGGAATAGTTGTATCCGACGCAAAACCGGGCGACATGTGGTCTCTCGGCGAAATCATGTTTAGACTGCTTGTGAAACAGCCCGTTTTTGAGTCCACTCGACGAATGTGGCGGTACGTTGACGGCTATCATGAGCTCCCGCTGGAGACTCTAGAATCAAAGAATTGTGGACAAGACGCCTTAGATTTCTTTAGCGGCCTTATGGCGCGACACCCTGAAGAGAGATTTACCGCGGAAATGGCTTACACGCAGAGCTGGATGAATATGTCTCGTGCCCCTAATTCACCAGCATCCAGCTCATCAGACTCAGATATACCTGATTTAGACACTCCCGGTTTTTCGTTTGCCCAGGATAACATTTGGAATATTTCGGAGCAAGATACAGGAACCTTACCATCAGGGGAGTGGACTGCCATTGACCCCGATTTCCCCAACAGAACCTCCACTAAGGAGCAGAAATCTTCCCGGCATACTCGCAAAGATTCGCAGCCTACCGCTGCTACGGGGAGCCGATCCCAAATGTTGCGATCGAACACCCACCCGAAACATGAGGCAATGGATCCGACGCCAACTATGGGCGCAAGGAGGAATTCAGGTGTTCGGCCGGGGCCTAGAACGGACTTTCGGGACCCTCCCGTCTCTGCTACCCGGTCTCCCTACAGCGAAAATAAGCAGTCCGAGAAGAGTTTCAGAGACAATACAGACCCAATTCCGATTCCAGAATCACAAGCCAAACCTCGCTATCAATTTAGGCAATCCTCGGATAGTAGTCAAAACACGCAGATCTCAGTATGGCCAATGGAAGAAGAAACAGACGTGTTATTAGAACGAGCTTCAAGCGCATCTCTTGTGTCCCTCGACCCATCGTTTATACCACCCGTAGAAACGGTCATCGGCTCCTTAGGCCAGCCTCCAAATTTCTTCTCCCATCCGGGTGTCCAACAGATTCCTAGCCCGTATGGTACCCCACCATACCAATTCAGCCCAAAGTACACCAGTCCTCAGAGAGGTCAAATTCCTGATCACGGATTTGAGAGTGGTAGTATAGCTAGTCCCAAATTCGCCACACCAGATAACCAAAGGACAAGCTATTGGCCCCAATCGTCTCATGGCAGCGCCTATGGATCTCCTCATCACGGCCCGTTATCTTATAACACCTCCAGTTTTTCTCCCAGTGCCCACAATCAGATTCCTCAACAACAATATGACACCCCTCCCTACATTCCTGGATACACAGATCCAGCTTACGGACAATCTGATTATTTCACACCACCTGCGGATGCTACAATGACACAGCCGAAGGCCAAGAAAAGAGGAGGGGTGAAAAAAGGTGATTTTATACCCATGCCTCCTCTTCCTAGCGAAGACGTCCCCATAGCTACTGGCTTCCATTCAGAGCCCCGCGAAGCCGATGTTTTAAATTTTAGGGTCTTCCCGAGTAGACCTCACTGGGGAAATCAAGCCACAGCTTACGGACCCGGGCCCAGCCCTTACCCGTCGAATGAGCGTACTGGAAACCCGGCGATATCACAACACGAATCTCTCTCTAGAGCCAACCCGGACTACGCCTCCATGCCTACCCAATTCGGAAAGGCTCTAGTAGAACTCAAGGGAAGCCCATTATTCCGACATACGAAGCAAGTTGTACGTCTCACCAATAATTAACCCCTACCTATCCGCCAGCATTGATAACTAACCTTTCTTCTCTCATCTAGAGTCCTACTGGTCGCTGCGAAGCATCCGGTTGGTGCCTTCACCACGGGTGCGTCTTCGCCTTCAGCGTCAATCCGACCCCGGACGCTCAATCTCGCCTAGAATGTTCTCAATGTACCAGCGAAGGGTTCACGATGGAAAGCTTCTGTTATAAAAGCACCACCGGAGAATTGATGTGGTTCTTTGAGGACCTTCCCGGGCAGCCGACGCCGCGTGGTTGCCGACGTCTCATTGGCGTGCCGACAGAAGCCGTTGAACAAGCAAATGCGTACGAGCGAACAGATCCCTCGTCGGTGAGGAAGGCGATTAAGCAGTTCCTCCATTTGCGATAGTTTGTTCTCCTTATATATACTCCGTCTCCCTGATGATGGTTTACTATCCTTAACATTACTATATTTCACGAGGCTATAAACGATGACTTCCAGAACAGGTTAAGGGGATCCCACGCTCAGCTCTGAGATCTTGTGGGACAGACTTGCAAATATGGCAACACTGGCCAAACCTATATCATCGCGATTTCATTGGACGCATTCCGCAAATAGGCATTATAAAACATCACCAAGGAAAAAACTATCCACCAACAAGGACTGATAGCGACTTCTCCCAACTTTGCACCTCTTCACCTCGCCTCCCCATTAACTTCCCCCTCCAGCCTCCTCTTTATCTCCACCTTCTCCACAACCTTCTCCAACCACCACTTATGAATTCTAATATCGCTCCCCAACTCGGGATGAAAGCTCGTCCCGAAACAATTTCCCTGCTCCACTGCCACAATTCTCCCTTCCACCGGCTTCCCCCCACCTTCCTCCTCATCCTCCTGCGTAACCGTCAGCTTGTTCACCGGCAACCTCCCAAGCACCCTAACCTCATCCGGCGAAGTGAACGATCTAGCAATCTCATTAATCGGATTCTTTGACGGTGCCGTCACTGTCGTCTCGGTATTATTCTCGATCGATGAAGCCACCGTGGTTGGCGGGAGGACCTGTTCGACTATCGGAGCTCGGATAAAGTATCCGTAAAAAGGGGTTGAATCGCCGAGGAATGGGAGGTCCAGAGGGGTGCTGAAGGATTCGGTTTGGCTGCCAAAGTGGTTGCGACGGACTTTGACGTCGAGACCGCCGATTAGTTCTTGACCGCCCTTTTTTGTGCGGTTGGCTTCTTCGGCGAGGAGGATCATGCCGGCGCAGGTGCCCCAGACGGGTTTTCGGTAGACTCTGTGGAGAGGTTCGGAGTTAGATTCGGTTTGCATGGAAATTTGAAGAGAAAGAGGGTTGTTTAATTGGGAGAGGGTTTACTTTGTGAATTCTCGCAGTGGCTCTAGGAGGCCGGATCGTTCTGCGACGAGACTCATGGTGGTGCTTTCACCTCCAGGGATGATCAGGGCGTCGCATGTTGCCAAGGCAGCGGCGGTTCTGACTTCTATAAAGCGGAAAGATATAGTTGGGGGAAGTGCTTGTGAGGCTCGTTTCAGTAATTGCAGGTGTTCACTGAACGCTCCTTGGAGAGCTGTTATTTGGCATATATGTTAACGGAGCCCGAAGCCGACTATGAGGATAATGCATGAGATCTTACCTAGAACTCCGACAGTGATATTTGTATCCGGGTTCACCATTTTTGTATATTATAGTTTAGATTTTGTGCTAATCTGCAACAACTTCTTTTGTGGAACAACCACCCCGCAATGTCGAATTTATAGGTTTTCTCCAGCTTATGCTATTCTGTATCCGCTGCCTTGGAGATTAATTTGTTGGCGCTGTGTTATTTTTATGCGTTGCCTCGATGAGGCTTCCAGCCAATTGCGGCCTTCTAGAATCTCGGAATGCTTGGGAATCTCGCACGGGCTTCGATGGAGGGGCCCTTTTCGGTTGGCGGGGCAGAACAAATGCTCGGGCGACAAAGAACTAGATCTCTGTCGTCGGGGTATAAAGGTACGAGTGCGATAGAGGAAAACCGAATTATCTATGAGGGTATCAAGCTCCTAATATCAGAATCGCAGCAAAGAAAGCAGATAAGAGTAGGAAAGAAAGCATGCGACCGATCAAATATAAAAAAAAAAAAAAAAA
>LDUD01000077.1:224-23475 GCA_012184295.1 Dactylella cylindrospora
CTTTCTCTACACCTCAACCACTCCCACAACCTCTCCTCCAACCTACACACCTCAACCACCACCTTCACTCCTCCCCCTTCACTTCCACTTCCTACACGCTAACCCAACCTTCAACCCTCTCACCCTCACTCTCTTCTTTCTTCTTCTTTCACAACTCTACTTCTTACACGCCAACCAAACCTTCACCTTCACCTTCTTTCTTTCTCACTTTCTTTTTCTACACTCAACTTCTTACACGCTTCTTCTTCTCTCACTCTTCTTCAACCACACACACACATACACACAAACCCTCTTTCTCACTTCACACATCTCTCACCCTCTCTACACTTTTCACCACCTTCTTTCTCTCTTTTCAACTACTCTCTCTCTCTCTTTTTCTACACACCTCCACTTCAAACACGCACACGCACTTTTTCCAACTTCTCGCACGCACCAACTTCAAAACCACAAAAAAAAACTACCAAAACCACATTCAACCGCTACGCTCACTCATTTTCTTCCTTTATTTTCTCCCCTTTTCTCATTCTTCTTTTTCTTCTGCGCTCGCATTTACATTACACTTTTACTTTTCTTTTTTTCTATTTTTTCCATTTTTTCTCTCTTCATCTCTTTCTTCAACACTTTTTCCCACTTTTTCATCTTTTACTTTTTCATCTTTTATTTTTTCAAATTTACAACTTAATTTTCAACATTCTCTCTTCCTCTTCCTCTTTCTCTCTTTCTTCTCTCTATTCTATTCTCTCTATTCTATTCTCTCTATTCTCTCTATTCTCTCTTCCCTCTCTTCCCTCTCTTCCTTCTCTTCCTTCTGCACGCCCAACTCAAAACACGCCGCCATTCAAAACTACAATCTGCACAACTTCATCTTATCATCAAACACAACTTCAAACACGCACGCATTCTTCATCACACTCCACCCACGCCCATTTTCTTCAACTTCAACATCTTTTCTCTTCTTCATTAATTTTTACAATCTTTCATTTTTTCAATCTTTCTTTCTCTTTCTCTTTCTCTTTCTCTTTCTCTTTCTCTTTCTCTTTTATTTCACATCCACATCTCCAACTCGTTACACGACATTTCTTTTTTTCTTTCCTTTATCTTTACATTAACTTACTTTTTGCCCATCTCTATTTTCCCAATTTTTTTTTCAATTTCTTTTTACAACTTTTAATTTATTTCTATTTTTGCATTTACCACTATTTATTTTCACTTTTACTTTCATTCTTGCTTTCATTTTCATTTACGCTTTCTCTTTCTTTTTGCACTCCCTCTTTCATTTTCATTTTTCACTTTCGCTCTTTTTTTCATTTTTCACTTTTTCTCTCACTTCCGCTTTCAATTTTACTTTCGCCCCCACATCTACGTTCACTTTCACACTCACTTTCACATTCACTGTCCCATTCACTCTCACGTTCGCTTTTCGAATTCGTCTTCACATTCATATTCGCATTCATTCGCTCTCGCTTTTACTTTTATATTTACTTCCATCTTCATCTTACCTCTTGCCAAACTTCCATTCTTTCTCTCACCTTTGCTGCTACATTTACTTTTTCTTTAACTTTCTCTTCATCTCAAATAAAACATTATCATGCATTCTCATTTCCAATCGCTTTCCGCCCTTCAACTACTACCACTTCATTCAAATCGAACAATTCAATTGCATCAACCGTGTTGACCACTTCGGGTTTTATTTGCGTTCTCCATCTCTCTCTCTGCCTCTCCCTCTCTGCCTCTCCCTCTCTGCTTCTCAACTTGTACTTGCTCTCCATGTTTTGCGTTGACTTGCATCTTATTTGACATTCCCTTACTTTGGGTTACACGGGTTACACTGGTTACAACGGGTTGCAGTGATTCCACTTGATTATATATCGATTATTCATGCCTTTCGACTTCTTGTCAAACCTGTTTGAATTTTTGAGTGCTCCAACCTCTTGTCATTTTCTCATCTTTGACCTTTCGAGTCAATTTCACTCTGACGGGAGAAACTCTGGTCACTACACCTTCCTAGCTATCGCTCTACTTAGTTGTGCTTCCGTGTTGTCGCCAAATCTCCAAAAATCTTTGGAATCTCCAAATTATAACTTGCAACTCTAGTTGTGTTGGCATTTCAACAATTTGACGGGTTTGGGTTGTTCAACAGTCTGGAAAGCTCAAAAGTGGTGTGGTTTGACAAGCTTCGCTTTCATGTTCTAAAGTCTTGTTGCTTCCAATGTTTGGATTTTCATCTGAACGGCTTTCTTTGCGCTTTCTGCGCTCGCCTACGGTCGCCTACGGTCGCAAAACACATTGCACTGGCCTGCTTGAGATCTCCGAGTACATCCAGTTACACAATCTACGTCGTGAGGAGACAGTCAGTCAGGGATGGCCGACACCTGTGACTTTTCCACATTTTGCTTCGTGCTCATTCTCCTTGAGGTTCTCCTTGAGGTTCTCCTTCGGGCTCTGCCTCAGGTTGCATTCCTTCTTTGTATCGTTCTTGATCTCATCAATGTCATCTCCGCCCATTCTATCCACCTCGTTTTTTACTTCCTCATTCACTTCGCTTCCTTCAGGAAATACTTCATTGATATTTTCGGGTAATGCTTTCGCGTTGTCTTCTCGAGTTGTCTTCTAGCTTCTAGAGTTGTCTTTTGGGTCGCTCTCTCTGCAGCTAATGCAATTCTGGTGGTTCTTTTCTGGTGGTTCTTTTCGAATCGTACTTGTCGGGCTATTCTTGTCGGGCTATTCACTTTGGGTCTCTCTGGTTGTGCCATGGAATCAATGCCAGGTCGTCGTTGAATCCTCGTCAAATACGAGTTGCTTGCTGCATGAATTACGGCATGTATGCATATACGAGTCGGTATTCGCAATATCCGCTGCTAGCTGCTTTCTGTCGACTGGTCGCATCCATTGGCTTCGGCGTATCTGACTCCTTTCACCTTTGATCATGTTCGTATCCATGCTTATCAGCGTTTGTGGTCGGGCCTCGGGGTCTTTCAAGTTGAATTATTCCCACACCTAGCATCTGCAGCTGAATGATATTCATTGTCCAAGACATCTTGTCTGCTGAGAGAGAGAGAGAGAGAGAGTGTGTGTGTGTGTGTGTGTGTGTGTGTCGCTTCGAGCCACCAATCTACGTTGATGCATTCTAGGCTTTGGTTTCCGATATTTGGTTTCACGAATGAAGTAGTCTTGGATCCTGCTAGGACGCAGTTCAGTCAGTATAATGTGAATCTGTAGATAACATCCTCAGGTGTATAAAAATTGACAACCTCGACCGTCTGTTAGCTGCTGCCTGTTTCCTGAGAGTTAATTTCACTCAGGTGGGCGATTTTGAGTCTCCCTCAAGTACAAGTCCCGATTTCATGAATGACCGACGCCCAATCGCAATCCTGTGCACTCCCTCACACACGCAGTCCACCTGGTGCCTGGTCTTGGTTTTTCCCATCTTCTCAGAGCGAGTGCTCCGTCCTATCCAACCCCGTCTTCTAATCGCGAGTCCTGGGTTCTAGTTCCTGTCCTTTCGTTTCTCATTCCCTTAACTCACCATCCTTTCCTTCCTACTCAAGTATCTCCCTGCTATTAAGAATCAACCTCCCCTTTAACTATAGTCCACCCAATTCGAACTTCTCGCTCACCACTGATCGCCCAACACCGCATTCAATTCACGGACGTCTTCTGCGTCCTTGCGATTAATCATCTCCCGATTGGATTCTAGCCTAGTCTCTGTGATTCAGTAGAAGACTTGCAAATATTCCTTCTCACATACTCGTGCTTCGGGGTCATGCTTCAGGGTTATGGTAGGTTTGAACTCGGTCTTGTAACATTCTTTTGGCGTTCAACGGCCTGGGCTAAGACTTTCTAGATTACAATTACACAATAACTGTTCGCTGCAGAATTTACTGACTCCTCATCGCTTAGGGCGTCTACTGTTGACTGTTTCTTGACGTCTATCTCGCTGGTCGGCCTACCTGACCGCTGATTGTACATATGCTTCGTGTCTGTCTAGTCTACTATCTGTTTGTCGCTACATTCATTCGGTTCTTGTGTCGTTTCGAAGGTTGGCACCTCGCCTTTAAACATTCATCGCTGGATTTTCCCTTTCCGGGGTATTACTTGCCAAGTTCTCCTATCATTCGACTACATTGGGGTTTCTTTAGTCTCCTGCATTCAGCTTCTCCATGTGCGGGTGAATATCGGTGTACATGTGGTATGTGGATACTCTGCGACATCTTGCCGTGAAACACGGTCTTGGCAGCTTTTCTCTTCAGCTTCTTTGGAAATGCTAAGTTGCATCTTTCGATTGATTTCACCCGCTCGACCAATGGCCAATTAGGTTCGTACGACCCTCTTTCCACTTCTTTTCGGGGCTTATGATTCGAATATTCAGTTATTGTTGCGATACGCTTGGTAGGCCAAGGTGAACGTAGTATATCTAGACTATCGCTGCCGCCTATTCAAGTCGGACGTCGGATAAAGCTAACTATGCTGTTAAACCACTTGAGTACTTATGCCGATATGGTGCCTAGAGCTAGACAGTCCTACAATCTATTATTATTTGTCTAGTGCTAGCTCTCTATTCTCTTATCACATCCGGATTGATCGCCTCTCAGTATTCATTGGAATCTTCCGTTACAATCTCGGTCTTGAGCCTGCTCCCTCTAGTATTTCACCAGTTCTACTCGTGGTGCTTGCTCTTGGTGCTGGGCCTACTCTGTGCACGCATCGTCATTCTTGTACGGCTGGGCTGGCTTTTGTGATGGCACGTTCATGGTTTCAGCATGACTATGACCTTTATTTCTGTCTTCGTAATCGTCTTCTCGGCTGCCTCGCCGGTGTCGTCGATTTTGTCGGCTTTGTTGTAAAGCGTTCGTTTGCACTTGCCTTCCGCTATTTGCTTTTAGAGTGTTCTACCGCAGTTACGGCATCACAACCTCAGCTTGGCGTCCATTTATATCCAATACTTGTCTCGAGTCGGCCATGGTATTCGGTAGTCAGTCTATCGGTGTGTGCCCTTATTCTTTTGTGATTTGTCTCTATTGCTTTTTGTATGCTGCCGTCCAACTGAGTGTTCAAGCTTCCAACCGCTCTACCGTATAGATCGACCTGATGTATATGCTTGGTTCCGAATCAAGTCAAACTAGTGCCACTGTCGGAAGACTCCTAATTTCTGTTCTTTTGCTTCTATTTTCTACTCCACATATTTCGACTTGGGAAGTCCGAAGGGCATCTACGTCTGGATATTCGTATCCAGTCAAGTCAAAGCTAGGCCGAGCTAGCTGACGTCAGAAGTGACACGCCTTAAGAAGCAACAAATATGGAACAACAGGTTGGCAATCGCAATCTCTACACTGTACACTCCCATTTCCATCCTGCCGCCTGCGGATTGGTGATTGTTCACGCCGAACGTTAGTTCAATTTCAGGGGCATTATCAGGGCGACTGTAGGGATTGTGAAGACAAGTTAATCTTGATCGAATGCTTACTTACAAATGGTAACGGTAGGCCAGATCGCTGGCTTCTCCTCAGGCTTGATACGGCCTCCTTTCAACTTGTATCCCCCGGCTTCCGGTTCCTCAGTACCCGCCCCCGCCATCTCTTTGCTACCTCACCTTCTTGTCGAAGTTCGTTTGGTTCCTTCTCCACCTTGGCTTATTTACACACTCAATCTCCGCTTGTATCCTACAGCGACCATCTTCACCCTTGGCTAAGACATTCATGGCGGCCTATGCTCTCTGCCGCGCTGTCGATTGCCTTGTCTTCAATGCCTGTTCCTATTCTCAGCCTTGGAGTAATACCGTCCACGCTACTCGTCGAAGGCCATCCATGCCTACGACTAGATTCCTCAGCATCTCACTTCCAGCTATCATGCTTTCAGATCTAGCTGCCTGATTCGTGGCCGCTCGTTGAACTACTTCGTGATTTAGTTGCCTCCTACTCCACTAAGCGTCAGATCTCTCGGTCTCTAACACCCAAATTACATTCCCTACATCCAAGCTACAAGACAAGTTATAGCTGGCTTCTGCCAGTATTACTGTCAATCCATTTTTGCAGTTTCCGATGCCGACCTTCCCGAGAACCGCTATATATGTCCGATACCATTCTCCCTCCGCCTATTCAGTTCTTTGGCCTTTCTTCCTGTGACTCAACCCATCCGGCGTTGCCCCAATGCCTATTACACTACCTGCCAAACTCTGTGATCTACCATATCCATATTCCGACCCGTATTGAGAATTGGCATCCCAACAACTTCTTCTGCTTTCCCTCCTATGCTGACCCGCCTTGTAATTGGGTATCGCCGCTGTTGTTCGTCTAGGTTATCCGTTTACAATAGCCGCTGTATCCTCTGTAAGTAATGTTCTGGATTGTACTGTCTCTGTCAAGTCTTGTTCTATAATCTCCAGTGCAAAGGCATTTCCCATCCAGATAGCCTCCACGAAGCAATGTTTGTCTCACTGTTACAATTGGGTAGTCATAAGTGTCCGGTTACAGCTTATACATCCTTATGCGAAGCTAGCATTCGAAACTAGCTTAGCGACCCTCGTGGCAGGGTTATTGTCTTACAGTCACCCTTAAATACTCCTCTCCAGAAATGCCTCCTCTTTCATATTTCACTCAGTAGTGTCTCTTCCATTGAGCATTCAGTTTCGAGTTTTGTGCTTGTAATCATAAAGCCCCAGGGTCTTCCTTCGGTATAGCTTTTTGGACCCAGGTATGACAGCTTTCTCCTTTAGGCTCGATCCAATTTTGCTTGAGAGATGAGTCTTGTGAGACATAACAATTCTCTGAGAGTATACTGGGCCATGCCGACGGATCTAGCGACACGCTTGTGGAACCAGAGGAGTCTACGGATGTCCGAAAAATCAAGCTGGAGGCCATTGATTTCTGACTCCGATTGCCCACCATCAGTCTTTCTTTCCATCTATTCCACTGCCTGTCGGCTAGATGCTCTGAAACTATGGTACAATCAGACTGCTCTATTTCTGTGGCGCTGCATTATCCTTTGGTCGCCAGAATTGGGTTTATAGGCTTCTCTAACTCGATATTCAATTCACGTTGACATGCTACAACGGGGCTCTAGATCAGATTGACTGTCTAGATCTCTTGGTTAACCACTAACTTTGGTTTACTACGTGTCCAACACCCTCAGTTCCCTGGAAAGATCATGGGGCTGCTTGACTCTCCGACTCCCCAGTCTCTATACAGTTATGTCACAATGGTGGGAGTTTCCTTACCAAGATATTTTGTACTTCTCAGAATTATGTTTCGTGGAACCGCCACTAATATATAAGATGCCAGTTTGATATCTCATAGGCTTTCATATTTGTCTCAACTCCTTTCACCCCAGATTTTCAAAATTCATCCTTTTACTTGAACTCCTCGTCAGATCGTATGATATATTTCTATAACTGTACAGCCAGTACACTGCCCCAATTTGGGTTTGGGCTTGGGCGAATTGCACTCGTGCATAGTAAACGGGACCCTTTGATATACGTGATCACACAGGATGCTAGGACAGGCGGGCGCACGGGTCGTGTCAGGTTATCCTACTACTTTCTAATCTGGAGTTTCTCCACAACCCATTGCTTCTGAATGAACTAGGCGTAAAGGAGAACTCATTGTTTCACTCTCTGATGCTTTAGCGTCTCGGTTGGCCGATTGTATCGGTTGTATCTACTGGTTTTGCGCACATGTTGTATTTTGTGTGTTGTGTCATCCGTCGACGACTGGCGACTTGTTCGCCTATCCGGGATTTCACTCGCTTGAATGCCTTTATTCGAGGACCAATCGGCTCCGGAGCAGAAGTATTGGGTTGCAGCCGCTAGTATTACCGATTCTGTAACTTTGACCCGGTCGGCAAAGCCTATAGGAGGATTTTTTTGTGTTCTGCTACAAGCTACTTATGAGGGCCTATTCTTTCAAAAACACGACGGATCGATCCATAGCATTCAGTTCTAGATCTTAAAGCTGCAGCTAAGACACCGGGCATGCGAGAAATATATCTAGCGGCTTAGGGGCACTCCAGCCTTTTGTACCATTCGTGGAAAATTCCGAAAAATCACGTGTAACGTAGGCATATAAGCAGCTATTGCGAGAAATGCTGTTTGCCCATATCTATTTCGCTACTTAGACAGCTGGGCTGATTACAAAGAATGGAGAGCTTCTATTTATCTTCCGGCCGTCCATTATGCTTATAGAGACTTGTCATTCTGAAACCCTGATATGCTACTTGCAATTGCTTCAGTATAATCGATGGGTTTTCTCATGCGTATCGATTGCCTCAATTTTGGCAGATAGCGTCAACAGTCCTTAATCCCGGAATTGTCTAGTGTTCGCAGGCCTAGCTAGTTGCTGTCTAGCTAGGCTCGGCTCAGAGACCTGAGAAAAATGGCCACTGGCCCTGCCTGATCATTCGTTCACGTTTCGGACGAGGTCCTTCCTGTATTTATGATGATAAAATTCACCTCCGATTCTTCTTCGTCGGGCTTTTCTTTACACTTATGGCACTCGCCTCTATCAAACCTCAGGATTAGAGCATATCGTCTCTATTCTTACATACCACCATCTTACGAATTCCAGCCACTTAAATTTAGAAAGTCTCTACACCTGGTGTGTCTGCATCCGTATCCCTTGTAAGGCAGGACATTACTCAGAAGAACGCTATATTTAGGTATTAGTTAGCTCCAGTTCTAGCCGTGAAGGGTCAGCTGCTTGTCGTAGAAGTAAACTCAAATGCACTACGAATACTGCTATAGGCGGTTGCAGATTTCGCAGACTCTCCATCAGGTTAACTGTGAGAGCAAATCGGAGACAACCTTACCCATATCTGCTGAACCCGGCCCCTTCGAATTACACCTCTGGGTCGCTAAGGATGGCTTTAGAGGGGATCTTGTAGAGGGCGGGTTACCCCACCGATTTGACCTAGCTAGATAGCCATGGAAGATCTTGACCCAGCCAGCCTATCCAGCTTGCCAGTCGCCCGATAAAACATTTGTAGATCCCGGATATCCGTCTTCTCTCGAGTATCTACCTGTTGGAGCTTTGCCTGTTATCCTCAAGGCACAGCACGGTAGCTGGGAGACGCTGTCATCTGTCTTGGGACTACCAGGGCAAACAGTCCGCGCGGGCGGGCGGCCTTGGGCTACATCGGCCATACTACTTTGAACCGCCGATGCACGATGGCTTCCTTGCTACCAAGTTGGTTCACTGGCGGTGCCTATAGGGCTGTATACGAATAACTTCAGTTGATTCTCCGTTACCAGGCCCGAGCAAACAGTTGAATCAACTCGTAGGCAATAGAACTCTGCTCTAGCCGAAGTTGGTTTATAATTTAGCAATAGCGAGCTGCTGCTCATCCTGTGTCTATCTTAAACTGCGCAGCCATCACTAACGTCCTTGGCCGATTACTATTGTAACTAGTGCTCGTAACTCCTCTTTCATCTTCTCGGACCCCTTGCAGCTCCGTCACGTTTTGAGGTGAGGTAACTATCCACCCATCCTGACGTACTGTATTGTGGGAAGGACACATCGCACCATCTCATCGTGACTAACAACGTCTCCGTTGGATCAGATATCGAGGTAATTTGTTCTTGACCTTGTTCATACACGTATATAGATGTAGGCTATGTATGTCCGGTTTCATGGCTAGGGATCCATCGGATATCTGGGAGAAGGCGTGGTGCATAATTTGACTTATTAGTCATCTGCTGCTATCACGTCGTTAGCCTTTCTTCCTTGCCTGGGTTTGGTAGTTCAGAAGCTGGAAGTTCATTGTAAATGGTTTATGATTACAAAACTAGTTTGACTGGGCAACCCGTGGGTTCGCGGCCCCTACAATCCCAGTCTGTCGACATGTCTTGACGATATCAGTTATTCATACGGTCTCTCAAGGCAATGGAAGCAGGCAGCCTTCTGCAATTACCCGGGGGTATCCTTTCGTTATGGTGCATGATACGCTCGATTCTTGGTGTCACAATTGATACGATGTGGGCTATGTACACCCAGCCTAGTCCTCCAATGAGGTAGCTTCCCGACTGGCTTCGGTAGCTGGCTGTTCGGAGCATATGCTGGATGAACTTGATATACTCTATTCTGTCAGAAGATTATTTCTCTTGGGGCGCGTCTGTTACACTCCACCGGGTCTCACGAGGATGCGTCGGCACTGTTGTGTTTCCCTCTAGTTGTGCAAACATGATTGATCTGTTCGTTTGACTTGCGAACTTTCGGTCCTCCATTATATTAGCGACTTTGTAGGGCCTCCGTAGATGCCAAGCCCATGGCTTTCTCCTAGAACATAGAGGCACCCGGAAAAGACGGTAGGAGTACGGTGTATTAGCGACCTACCATTACATTGGTATGTGCAGGGTGAGGCAAACACGCCTGGTTTCCTCTGATGCTTACTTCCCTGCTCTCTCCCTCGAGGCCTCTGTGTCCCTCCATCTCTTTTGCTTCCCTTCCATCTTTTCACCCGAACTACAAGGCATCGTCGGACCCTAGATGCCAGCGGCCATTCAAACACACCGCTCAGATGCTATATGATTTGTTTTGCCCGACTAATTCTGCTCAGGTGTCCATCAGCCATCTGATTTGCAGCCAGCGTAGTCACTCTGTGCACATGCGGGATCTAACGGGTGTCGGTCGAGTGACACACTGTCGGCTGGTATCTGTTTATCTCTCCTCCTCCACTTTGGGATGTCTACGGCTACGGTACATTACTACCCTCTGGGAGAGCGATTAGGTCCCCTCTCACGCCTTGCTGAGCGTGCTCTATTAGATGCGGGGTGGAGAAAATAAGGGTTCGAAGGAGTGAGGCGACCAGAGACAATCTGCCCACTGAGGGTGAAGGTTGAGCTTTAGTGGTAGAGTAGCCTCTGGCCTCTGCAACTGTCTGCATGCCCGTGCATTTCTCCTACCTTACTTCCCACCAACGCTAGCGCACTACATTTAGATCGCGTGTTCTTTATTTTTATCTTCAGCTGCTTATATAGTCAGCTAGTAGGTTACTATCTGTGGCTACTACGTGATGGACTCTATCTGGGTATGGTTACGGTGTTTGCTAGTTATCCAATGCAACAGCTTGCAATTACACATTTGCTCGAGTTCTGGTCTTCATCTTTCTCCCTCCGCCTCCCCTCTTTCCATCGAACACTATTTTTATGTTTGTCTTAGTACTGTCATTTCCCGAGTCGAGTGTGCTCTCCTACCTCTTCCTAATGTAATGGCCCACTCGGTGGTATCCTACGTTCTCCTCGTCTCCGCATTCTCTCTACCGACTTTGTTGATTTAGCCGGTCCTCAGCGGCTACGCATATCTGTGGACTGCGAAGAACAATAAGTGCGACTAAGAGGAGAGATGAGAGGACACCTTGAAGCTACATCCACGAGAAAATCGATTCCAGGGAGTTGGTATCCAGGTTAGGCTCGTGGCGTGCCTACCTAGTTGGCCTGCCCGACAAGCTTGAGAAAATCCTGCCGTTCGTCGAGGCATGTATGTGCTGAAGCTGTTCGATTTCGTCTTTGAGTTGGTGACTATCGGCTGCGGACTGGCTTCTAGGTAGCAGGCTCCATGTAGGTATGCAGACCAGTTACACTGGCTAGAAATAAGAACAGTATATATAGCTATAGTGCCCTGTACCAAGCCATCCATATGTGAGGTCAGCCCTTGAGAGCACTTAATAATCAGCTAACTCTTCTATATCAAGTCCCCGGGATGGATCCTGTGTCGATATAACAGGGGGCTGAGATGCCCGTGAATAATAAAGCAGTGCAGACAGGGCTCGTGTTTGCAGCTCTGGGTAAGATGCCGTTTCGCCTTCCGAAACGCCCTTCACTTCAACTAGGCCGCTGCTTGGCTTGGCTTTCGAAAATCTTGCTGTGGACCTCGTATATGCATGTTCACGTCGTACATTCATATCTGTGGTTACGGTAATCAAGTTTGCTGGCCTTCACAAATTCACGAATGCTCGCAAATCTATCTGAATGTGGAGCATCAGCAGCTAGTCTTCCGTTTCAGCGAGATGTTGGTAGCACGCGTACATCGCGGGTAGCTATTAGCGTCATACATTGATGGCCGTAGCTTATATCCACGTAGAATGATGGATCTAGTGCACTTTACGCCCTCAAATTATCATATCTTGAAACTGGTTAATCTCACCCTGAGGATGCTCTGGTGCGTTGTCTGTCGTCTGAAATCACTTATGTAGCAACATGCAACATACATCAACATGCCACGCTTTGAGGAGAAACGTACTCCAAAGTGCCTTATAGTCACCTTCACCAAGAAAGTTTTGAGAGCCAGTAGTAGCACTCAACCGCCTTTGCATAATTAGATATTTTAGAGACGTTGTCAAAGAGCTGGGCTCCTGACTTTATGCTGGTGGAGGTGCCGGCCGAGGATTTAAGTTCTGTGGCAGGACGAGAAGCGTAGGACGCGTCCAGAGGTAGTGACCCTTAAGCTTAAGAAGCTTGGTAAGGTTTCAGGAGAATTCGACTAAGCCTCGTCATCCGCTTCGATGGGTAATGTAAGCGTTCTGCTGACCGCCAATACGAAGTTGAAGCTTGGTATCCTCGAGTGCCACTACCAGGAGTGCTCGGCGCCAGCTGGCTACCAATATGGCCAATATGCGTAGATGCGGGTTGAGATATTTGCTTATGTCAACATGCAACATGCAACACAATTCAACTGCAAAAAACAATCTATGAAAAGCTAAAAGTATGCTCATATGCCCGCCCAAGACTGTAGTCGGACCTAGGTCTTCATGTTGGGCATTTTGGTGAGACTCTTCCCCTTTGAGGTCTCATTGATACGCACAATGCAATGACGAGCTGTATATTAACTTAGCTTCGGGAGGCAATGGTGGTTCCGCATTTGTTCGACTGCTTCGGCGGTGGTGTTTTGACGGCTTGATTCGCAGGCAGGGACCCGACTGTCACTTGTAATTGTAAATGATATTGAATACACTGCTGGGTATGTTAGGGTGTTTTGAGGCAGGTAGCGTTAGAGTATGTTATTTTTTTCCAATTTATCAGATGTATATATATAAACTGCTCTTGAAATAGAACACTAGATCTATTTATAGACTCTGAGGCTACGAGGCTACGGGCCACTTTGGAGGAACCTAGGCCTAGGATCTAGGACACTATCTTCATCTCTAGACTTTAAGGCACTCGTGATTACCCGAAGGGAGATTGCCGTAGGGTCCATATGCGTAGCACCGTAGAGATTTACACATCCAGGCTAGTCAAACCTCAAGCATAAACGGGGGATACGCCTGGGACCTCAGCGTCAATTGGTCGGTCCTGCCTACGGGCCGGTGTGACTGCTTTATCGAAGTCACGTGCCATCACGGTATGTCTCAGACTTCACCAATTTTTTGGGCACACACATGTCCCACAATTTTTTCCCTTTTCGGGTCTTTGGACTACTATATAAACACCTCTCCTCCGCATCTCCACCCCTTTCTCCACTTTCTTCTTTCAACCTTTTCAACCAACCACCCTCCTCCTTCCAAGGTTGCCACTCAGCCATATGGTACCGGCAACCATCCCCCTCATGGATAACCTCTTGTCTATTCAATGACATGAAGGGTTTCCTGCCTCAACCCACCAGGAGTCCCGGGCCCGGGCCGCTTCCACCCCAGCTGGGTCCCCTTATCGGGTGGCCCAATCAACCTTGCTGGGGTGGGTGGGGAAGCAAGGTTCAACCTGCTTCCACTCCACGTGGGCCGTCTAGCATTAGTAATCATTGATACATATCGATACAGGCTCCAGGCTATTTACAATCTGCAGCTGGAACAATGGTGTGTATTGATAGTGCCTCGATGCCCACAAATGACCAGAATCAGCACACTCCATTATTCTGGCTGGAAACCCATAAACGGCCAGAACAACGGAGTGTGCTGATTCTGGCTCGAAACCTATAAACGACCAGAATAACGGACTGTTCTGATTTGAAGATCCAAGCCCATAAACAACAATAACGTCTCCTCTTACCCCACATGTTTTGTTCCTGAGGCTTCATACTTCTATTTTATATACTATTTCATCCGAGTCGGTCCTCTGCCTAGCTTTCCTCCTTTGTGTAACGTTGGTGTGATCCGCTTCCACCCCAGCTGGGCCCCTCCATCGGCCCCCCCAACCAACCCTGCTGGGGTGGAGGCGGACTTGGATTCAACCTGCTTCCACTCCATGCTCTTCCCTAAAGACTCATCAATCAATCCACCTGCATCATGTCCACTGCTCTCCATGTTCGAATCTTTCCTCTCCTCCTAAGGTCTATCTAATAGTGGCTAGCTGATATCGATCTGTCAACTCCTTCCCTTTGCATGTATACAGGTGTGATCCGCTTCCACCCCAGCCGGGCCCCCATTTGGGTGGCCCAACCAATTCTGCTGGGGTGGAAGGAATGTCAACCTACCTCCACCGTCCTGGCTCTAAGAAATTATTTGGGACCACATTTTTTGTCCCCTCTTGCCCCACATGTTTTCATGTTATGCAATTGCTTGTCAATAGTTTAGGGCAATATTTTATTACTCTGAAGTTTGGGAAAAGAGCTGCGGGGGCGGTGTGATCCGCTTCCACCCCAGTTTGCCCCCCGCTAAGGCTTATCTTTTAACTTTGATACTTGCGGAGGGATGTGTGGGGTTCATTCTCACGCTAAATGATAACTCTGGTATCCCTGACTTTAAGAAGGGCCTTTAAACAAAGTACTTATAAAATAATCTTTATTACCAATATTCACTTGAAGCTAAACTTTTACCTTTATATTGATTATTTTTACACTTTAATACATTAGCCCTATGGTCTGATAATATTATATGATGAAGAGATTAAAATTCTTAATAATCAAATCTTTCAACACTTGAACGCTGAAGCCTTATTAAACTGCCTTTTAATCAAGATGAAGAGATTAAAATTCTTAATAATCAAGTCCTTTAATGTATAAGATTTACTAACGGATAGGTCTTTATAATAGCTTTTTCTGATGAAGAGATTAAAATTTTCAATAATTAGACCTCCCAATATATAAGCTTTACTATAGTATCTGGAAAGTTTTACAAGGAAGAGATTAAAACTCTCAATAATTAGATCCTCCAACCCCCGCTGAACCATAGTTTTTAGTAGAATCCGATAAAGTTAAATGAATAAAAGTAACTTATTTCTAGAATAGTTTTTCTCTAGTACGGACTAATTGAGATTGTGGGATTTATGGATAGGAATTATTCTATAGTCTTTGATTTTTTTGATGTTGGTTAATGACTTTCTGTACAATAAACCAAATCTCGTTTTTAAAAAGTTTCCGTACAATCTTAGGGCGCTTAGTGTACTAGTGTAAAATTAACACTTTATAGGTTTCCTTTTTATCTAGCTTTTATTAATAAGATTCTAGTTAATAGAATAGTTAAAGTGGGTTTTAAACAACAGCCTTTTCTCTATTGGGATTATTCTTAGAGTGGACGAAAGCTTTTTTTTTTATATTTAGCCTTTTTTCAGTAGAAGAACGCTTTTTCTCCCAATTTAAGCGCCTTTTTTAGTAAATAAAAGGTCCTCTTACATGGTTTATTTTATCCTTTAAGGCATCATCTTTTTACAACTAGTCTCCCAGAGAATCTAACCTTTATTTAAATACCCCCAACAGTCCTGTCACCTCAATCCAACCAGCCGCTCCCAAGTAATATCCTTTTAAAAAGCAATATTATCTCTATCATTGAGGCCTTAACAGGGATATTGTAATATATTCTCTCTAGGATAATTGAAGCAGCTCTGCTGCCCGGGACTATAATAATCGAGTTACATTATCGGCAATATTCATTGCCGATCCATGCTTATCGGGTTCTTTAATTATATAATAGGATATTATCCCAGGGATAGAAGGGTGGAGTGTACAACGCTCCTCCCCCCCATCCCTCTTCTCGGCAATATATTTTATTAATTCCCTAACTTCATTTAGGTGATTGGAAAGGGTTACAACAACCTTCCCCCGATTACCTCTATTGGTGATCTAGTCTATTAGTCCTTTAATTTTATCAAAGCCCAGGAGGGATTACAATGCTCCTTTTCCCCATTACTCCCATTACTAGCCTATCCTATTCATCCAGATACTTAGGGAGGAACTATAATGCTCCTCCCCTCCATCGCTCCTACTACCAACTTATTTTATTAGTTTTTTAATTTCATCAAGGTACCTAAGAAAAATTTATAACAACCTTCCCCCAACTACTCCCATTAGTAGCCTATCCTATTAATTTCTTGATTTTATCAAGGCCCCTGAGAAAGACGGCCATGATCCTTTCCCTTGATTAAGATATTAATAATACTATTAAAATGATTATTATGATTTAAAATTAATATTAGCAAATTCCTATTACCTTAATAAATAAAAGACAAGACTTTTCTATTATTCTCTACTAATATTTCAGCTCTTCTTCTAATTTGACTTTAATGCTGTAGTCTTATAATTAAATAAGGATTATAATAGCCTCCTTTTTAACCCTACTTCTGGTTTATTTAATCATAATCTTATCCTTACCACCTTAGAAAACTTTTCAAAAAAGGCTATAACAATCTTCCTGTTATCTTTTGGCCCTTAATTATTTAACCATGTTAATATTTATCGGTATAGTTTTATTAATAATATTTTATAGATTAAGAATAAGACTTATTCTTAGTAGGTTAGGAATAAGACCCAAATTTTATGTTATTAAATAATTTAAAAAATATAATCTGGTTAGGAACAAGACCTATAATCTCTCCCTAATTATTTAGTCTATTAGGAGTATTATGAATAGTGATTTAATATAATATACTAAGTTAATAAGAGGATTTATGGATGATATTGATGCTGTTAAAGTTAACTTTTGGGTATTTTTTCCCTATCTTTTAATAGTTATTTGTTAATATTTTGTTAATTTTATATTTTAAGTATCTTTATATATATTATTTAAAATTTCCAATCCTGCCTAAACTTTTAAAAAAGTCTTATGGAAAATGGTTAGTGGATATTGTATATAAGGGGCCATATTAAATTATTTATAATATCCTATTGACATGACTGGGATAAGGAAATAAAATAATGAGACTTATTAAGAGATATATATAAGTAGATAAAGTATTTTAAGGAAAATAAATTTAAATTATAAACCAGATTTAATAAAGTAATATAATATGTTTTGTTTTTATATTATTTTATTAAGTCTGGTTTATAAGATTAAGGAAAAATTATATTTAAACCCTGGATTGGTTGAGGATTTAAATATAAATTTTTCTAATTAAAAAGACAATCTTAGGGTATCTAGAATAAAATAATAAAAATAATACAAAATTGTGTAATGAAAGTATATTATCTTACAAATATTGTATAATCTAGATTTAAAAAGGTAAAATTATATTTTTAAATTACAAGAACTTAAAGATTTAATTGATAATAATTATTAATACAATTATAGGTGTTATTATATAAATCTTTAAAATTATATAACCATAACTATATAAAATAAAGAGATAAGTATAAATATCTTGGTTTATAAAATATAATATCATTAAAAGTTTACATTAATACCTATTTTACCAAAACTGAATTTCCAATATTACATTAATTTTAATTAATTTTTGGAAATTATAAAAAACAAAATTACAAAATGCCATTTAAAATTTTTGAGAAAAGGTGGATACTAGAAATGATAATAGTAAATAAAAGTATAATAAAGAGGATACTATAGTAAATTTTATTATTAAAAATTATATCTAATCTTTTTTATAGACTTTTTTATATTAGGATTGTGTTATCTAAATAGTTATATAGTTAGCATAAATTATTATAGTAGTTTTTTATATAAAAAAAATTTAATGTCTAAGGAAGTAATATCTTGGGATTATAAGTATTTTTTATTTATATTGATTAATTGTAGGATAAAATAATGTATTACATATTTTAACCTTGTTTTTTTGGTTAAATATTAATAATCACAAATTTAACAGGTTTTTAATCTGGACAGGGCCAAAAATGAGAAGAAAAAAAGGAATTTAGAAATTTAAGCAATAATAGGATATTAATAAAAAAAATAAATTGGGAATAATAATCAATTCCATGGCTACACAAAATAACTGGTCTAAAAATGTGGCAATAATAGGGCCTATTGGATCAAATATTTAAAAAAAAAATACAAAAATTATTGTTTAAAAATTTTAAGGTGATTATTAGTATCTAAATTTTTTTAATGGATTACTCAAAGCCATTCTAAGTTCTTTTAAACCATTAAATATGTAATATTTTGAACCAAGACAGGTTTGTGTAACTAAAATATAATATGATAATATATATTTAGTATTATTAATTAGAAAACTTTGGACAATCTTAATTTTTATTTTAAATCTCTAAAATATTGTTATTAATTATAAGACCAAGTTATGATTACAAGGGATTCTATAACCACCTTAATATTTTAAAATTTTACTAGACTTTTTAATTAATATATCTAAATTAATGTAAAGGCCTTGCATTAAATGGCTAATGAAGGTCTAGTCCAAGGATGTGTATTATGATATTTCCCCTCTGATATGTCTCCAGTTTTATGGGTAATAAAGCGCGATTTATATTAATAGTAAGTAGTGTAATAAAGCTTTTTGATATTAATATATGTTATAGGTCAAATATAATGTTTCTATAATTCTAAATTTAAAATATTTATCTATTGGTTTTACCTATTTCTTATTTTTTTAAGCCTCTGTTTAATAATACTAAGGTTTAAATAGAATAAAAATATAAGGCAGTTAAGGAAAAATTTTTGATAATAAAAAGATCTTGTAATAATCTTAGTCCTGAGGGTTATTTGGGATTGTATTTAAATTAATACTACCCCTAGGCCTTAAAAGCCCCACCCAGGTCGATTTTCGGCATTACTGGACATTTACACATACAATATACTTAAAAAAAACATTTTTTTAACTTCCATACCTAATACGGCCACTAAAAGCTTTATTTGTACTATTACCAAAATAAGGCAGGATTTATCCAACTATTAGGTTAAAATATTTGATAAATTAATAATATAATCTATCCAGAAGAACAACAAATATTATAATTTAAGTTTAGACATAACATCATCCAAAATTTCACAAAGGCTTCTTATTTAATACAATTTATAATATTCAACAATCATTGAAATAAGGTAGAATATACAATTATATATCCAATATAATTCTAACTCTTAACCTCAAATCATATTTAATTATAACAGAGGTATAGAGAAATTAAGATTTATTAAACTAAAGGTAAATTATAATATGGAGTATAATTATCAATAAATTATATATGTTTATATAGCTATATTTTAATAAAAAGATAATTATTATAAAAGATAGTTATTATAAAAAATAGTTACTACAAAAGATAGTTTAAGAAATGTATATTATTAAGCTTAGTCTTTATTGATAAAATTATAAAACTTCTGGTATACCATTAATGGCCATTTTAAATTTTGATTCCTAGACTAGTTTTAATATAATACCAAAAAAAATGTACTCCTACAATTCAAAATTATTTTAAAAATTTAACCAAATTAGATATTGGCTAAAACTTGCCAATTATTTTAATATACAGAAATCAAACTTTAAATTTAGATTTTATCAAAACTAATAATAGTATATGCCAATATCCTAGATTAATAAATTAGCCTTCATCAAGAACTAGACACCTGATTAATTAAACTAGTTGGATATATTCTTAGACATTGGTAGACCTTAATAGAATTAGATTACTAGAATTATCTATTTATAAAGATTATTCATACATATGTACCCAAGGATTTTTTCATCACCATCATTTTACAATTCCTTTTAAAATCCAATCAGATCTTCTAGGAAGTATTTTCAGGTTTTTTATAATAATTAAATCCTGTATTTAGTAGGAAATTGAGTAAAAATAATTAGATATTACTGGTAAAGCATAAAATATGTTAACATCTATCTCTTACCAAAATCTTTCTTTTTTTCTACTTTCTTATTTTTAAACTATTATCATTATCTCCACTATTCTATTATCTACCACCTTTTTCCCCTATCCCTCTTATTAGTCCATTTTATATATATATTGACTTTAAAGTCATATTTCTGCTAGAAAATAATTTAAAAACAGTTAACCCTTATCTAATTATAATATTTAGAAAAAATTTATCCTTTACTTAATTCTTTATTCTGTGGTAGTCTGCAAATTTCTATTAAGACTTTGACTGGAAAGCCTATTACATTACCCTTCCATATTTTATCATATTTATATTATAAACCCATGAATATAAGTTTTAAATCTATCCTTTAAATTCCAAATAATGGTTAACATTCTCACAACTATGAAAGCCTCTAGCTCCAAAGAGGGCAAAGCCCATCCTATAGGTTAAACAACCAGGGATGTAATTAGGAATAAGATCTGTAAGCTTTTTAGATCAACAAAATTACTTTTTGTCAAAAAGGCTATATTAACCTTCTGATGATACCTACAGTTTAAACCCCTGCTCCTACCCTCCCATCTACTTTAGGGGCTAGTAAATATTAAAATTATTATTTTTCCCTAAACCAATACTAACATAGATCTAAAACAATTACTGGAAATAGACGATAATATTAATTCTGCCCTCTCAAGCCCTTGTACTCGGTTATTAAAGATTCCACATATTAATATGTTAAATCTCCTGATCTTTTTTTTTAATAAAATTTATTAATTTATTATAATAAAATATTTGCCTGTCCTATCTTTTTTTTTCCCACTAGTTATATCTTGTCCTTCAGTATTCCCCATCCTTTATCCCAGGCTTCTCAAATCTCTTTTTTTAGTAATTTCATGAGAAATTCTTAAGATCCCTATCCTGCCCGCTTAATTTCCCTCTGTATAAGTAAAATGCCCCCTTCTTCTTTTTAAGCCTTTTAATTACACCCTTTTTTTTTTTTATCAGTCTTCTTAACTGTCTTCCTTTTTTTAAACTCCCCCCACTGCTCCCTACCAGAATATTGAATGATGAAAATAGGAGAAGATTGATAATACAAGGGCAAGAAAGAAAACCAGTGCTGAACTAGTATTGGCTTTTTGAAATGATGCTGCTAAAGCTAAAGCCCAGTGAGAAGGCAAGCTAGTAAGTAAGCCAGCCACCGTCCCCCCCTCTAACCTACCTAATTTCCTCATTAATCCTCTTGTCCTCGCCCCCATCACCTTTTCCAACATTACTGCTACTTTATCCTCCTCTGCCATTCTCACCCCCATGGCCTTTACTTTTACCACCTCAGTCCCCTCTGCTGCTGCTTCTGCTATTCTTTCCAGCTCCTCCAATCCTACTAACCTTTCCCATATTTGCTAAACCTTCCAAGTTCTGCCCCCTCCTCTTCGCGACCTACCAGTTAACCTACCTACCAGAACCGGCATCGCCGCCTCCAGCGGCTCTTCAATAGGGGGTGGCCACATCAAGCCATCCCCACAACAATTTCCCCCCCCAGATCTTCAAACTTTCATTTAAATGCGCCCCCCTCTTTACCATCCAGAACAACATGCCAAGAGTAAGTTTTCTTTTCCTTTTTTTAATATCAGTATATACTAACCTATTAATTAGCTGAAAAAAAACCTATTTGACTTAACACCTACCAGAAAAACCCCCCAATTATCTACTAATCAGATACTGAGGTCTAATGGCCAAATAATACTACCATTACTGCTTCTATCAAATATTATCACAAGATTTTTGGATATTACTTTTATTACCTTTACAAAAATAGTATTTATACCGTATGAGATGGTAATAGAATCTTTTATACTAAGCATAAGCAGGACTAGCTAAATTTTATTTAATTTTACCAGGTTATTAAAATCAATCCCAGTACTACATCGTACTATATCTACTTTTTATCAGGTAGTCTTTACCTCAAGCCCAGTAAATATAATACCATCAATTTTCTCAAACCTATCATTTAGTACTTCAAGCAGTCTCAGGAGTAAAAACAGGTTATGGCAACCTTGAAAATGCTAGTTCCACCAAAAAATATTGAATGGTTTGGCTAGTTAATTCATCTATTTTTTGATAATCTTTATATTATTAATATCTTCCATATTTTCATCTATTTTTATTACTATTTTTTTTCTAATCTTTTTTTTTCCACCACCTCTAACTTCTTGTCTGTTTCTTTAACTTTCTTTGAATAAACTTGGAAACTGGGTCAAGTCTTTTGGGATTTTCAAACTGATTACTATCAGAATTGGAATTGAAGGTAATAATATAATATTTGTTAATAATAATAATTTTAAGAATATTAGCATGCCTAAGTTTAAAATAATCTTTAATATCCTTCAATTTGTTAATAATTATTTCTCTTTTTATATTCTTGTATTACTATTATTCTACCCTACTTTTTTTAGTAGGAATATTTTAGATGATTTTTACTGCCAGTCATTTATTTAATCATCCTGTTTCTATATAATATCCTTTTATATCCTTATAATTTCAACATTTATCATTATTTTATGTTTAGTTTAATATTTTCAGGTTATTTTTTTTTTTTATTTTTCCTATATCTAATTTCTACCAGACCTGATAAAAATAAAATAAATAAAATTTTTATTTATTCCAAACAATAATTTTTTAGTAATATTTAAGTAATGACGAGTCTGGTTATAAGATTATATATATTTTTTAAAAAATATTTCTTATTTGTATAATATTGACAGATTTGAACAAGCTGTCTTATAATTATTTTATTATAATTAATTTAAACTGTATTCCAATAACCACTTGAAATAGTCTTAACTAGTTTTAATATCATCATTCCCATAACCTCCACGTTTCCCAACAGTATCCATACAAATACATTAATATACACAATATACTTAAATTACAAATATACTACTGTAAACCAATTAGATAAAGAAATTAAACTCTATATACTTAATCATAATTAACTTTTACTGCAAACTATTAATACCTAGCATCTATATAATCTACATTACATATAATCTTTAATTATTATTTATTAATAATTGAACTAATTAATACAGAATTTTATAATTATATTATAATAATATTTCATAAAGATAACGTCTTTATAAACATAATTATGATTTTTCAATATACTATTTTATATAAATATGTAAATATATTATAGTTATGTAATCTTGAATGTTCTTCAGCCCCATCAATACCTTTTTATTATAAGAGAATTTATTTAAATAATAAAATAGATACTGACATCAATGATATTTTTTTTTAAGATTGATTTCTAAATTGTTATTATTTTTTTTATATT
>LDUD01000060.1:373-13452 GCA_012184295.1 Dactylella cylindrospora
AGCACGTCTAGTACCAGCCAAAAAGGTTTAAGATATTTAGTGTAGTTCCGTTTAAGAAATATGGTGGACCAGAGTTGGTGCTAAATTAAAGTATTATAGCTTAGGTGTTTTACGAGAGGTAAGTTAACCAACATTTGATTGATACTCATAGGTAAAATCGTAGCTAGATAATTATTGATAGATCTGGCTGCTCGGCTGAGTCTATAGAACATGGTTGCTATCCAGCTATTACTTACTATCGATCTAATTGATAAGACGAAAGTACATCTTTCTAACCCCTAAATAGTATCTTCTGACTCCTGTATCTAAACCAAAGCCCCACCTTCCCTCAAAATACTCGTCACCCACTCTCTTATGTCCACATCTGTAATATCCATAACATCTACAGTCCGCCGTGATACATGAACATCATCCATATACTCTCCAAGGAATGCATGTTTCCCAGTATACACCTCCCAAATAGTGATAGCCAAAGCGTACAAATCATCAAAGACCATAGGTCTCCATCCCGGGCTCCTCCTAGGGGAGAAATATCTCCTAGTTACCAATCCATCCCAGTGCTTCCAATCCTCACATATCGGCCGGGCAGCTTCAAAATCGCACATGCGGAGTTTTCCATCCTTACATCGCAGCCAGTTCTCTGATTTTATATCACCGTGGACCAGGTGGTATGTATCGTGCAGTTTTTCCACAGTAGAAATCATCTCGAGGGCGATTGCAAACTTCTCAGAGTGGCCTATCTTTGTAATATCCAGCGGCTGTGCGGCTTCTAACAAGAGACCGCAAACAACAGGTCTGCCTTCATAGATCTTCATGACATGCCCGAGGACTTTGATAGCGCAATCTCCTGCCAATTTGATCATGGTGGCTTCGCGATTGGTTGAAAAGGGTTTGACTGCGATGTCCCCAAGTTTATAGATGTCCCCGCAAGACCCGCTTCCCGGGGTTAGTGGCTGCTCTTCTTTCCACGCCTTGTACAGGTCAATCCACCAAACATCTGGCGGTTCCAGTTTCCATCTAGGACTGATACCTTGAAGATTTTTCATTTTGAAGTAATTTGATGATTCACCGATTTCGTGTCGCTAGCTCGAAAAATTCCTTTATAATGGACTCTGCCACGGGTTGTATCGCAAGTTTTGTATATTGGCAAAAATAAGTGAATATCGTGCGCACTGTGGGTGAAAACGGAGTGAAGGTGCACTGCGTGAGTACAGATAAGTATCTAGCGTCAAGAATAAATGTTTATCTCGGAGAACGGTGTAGCTCCGAGGACTCGAGCACAAGTCTTATATGGTTTTCCTCAGGTTACATTCATACCAGTCCTATGATCGACGTTGATGTGCTTTGATCCGTACGGAAATCAAATGCAGCGAGATCGTTTGTGATTCCCGAGATTCATACACCTCAAAAATATCGGGCGTTACAAAGTACTGACTGTTCAGAAACTTTTTTGCCTGCCTATAACCCGGCACGGTTGTGGTAGTATAAGCCTGTTTAACATAATCGCTTTATCAAACAATAGTATGGAATCTATTTTAGTCCAAAGTTTGCTCGAGGAAAAATGCTCCCCTCACATGTTTATATCATTTTACATATTCTATTTCGGTTAGCATAGGTATAATATAATATTTTTCTAAGGGGTGTGCAGTGTCTGTTGGTGTTGTGAATATGGTGTATTGATATTGGTAGTAGACGAGAGGGCTGTGTAACGTACAGAGCTATCGCCTGTGGTGTTAAATTTACAAGGCAGGCCGGCCTAAACCCGCCTAAAAGTTGAAAGTGGTTCAACCACAGCCATAGCAATAAACTAGTCACTTCTCTTGAACCTTTTTTTTCTTTTTCAAGCCAAAGGGTTCGGTTCGGTTCTTTGGATTGCCAGAGCTGCAGAGCCGCATGGTTTTTCTCAGAACATCCTATACCACCCGCATTTCAACCGCTAGTTTAAAAATGAAGTACGTTTGCCTAGTTTACTAGGAATCCCTTCCTTCCTTAGAGACATACACATATCTTCATCATAAATTCGGCGTCCGAACAAGTTGTGAAAGAAATGTCAGCGTTCCTGCGACCAAGGTTGATTTCTCGCTCGGGTTTCTGTAATAGCGTCGTAAGAGTCCTATTTCGTAGTACAGTAGTAGTTTCACGCATATAATTAAAGTTAGAACCCAGGTATTACCACAAAACCTCAAACCATACGTCCCCGCCCTCCGTTTCGCGGCTCTTCGTTCGGTCAGCACAGAAGCGGGCTTGAAGCCCCTCATTACGACTTTTCATTATCTCAAACCTTTAGAGTTATACAAAACTGTAAAACCGTACCATATCAACATACCTTCCTATGCGCTTCCGCCGGGATTCCAGTCAAACGAAGAAACCTTCCCGGTTACCGGCGTTCAAGTCAACGACATACGAACTGCGGGGAAGAAGTTTGAACTAGATGTTAATGGATTTCAGGTCTTCTCTGATAATGATGAACACAAAACAAGAATGAGTGAGGTATTGGAGTACGATGAGTATTCGGATGGCGAGGTCGTGAGAACAAAGTATAGAGCCGGGGTAGAAGAGTTTTTGAAGGAGAGGTTGGGTGCGGATCAGGTGTATGCATTTACCAGCGAAGTCCGGCGGAGAGACCCGGGGTTTCCAGTGAAACCCAGAGGTGAAGAGGGGGCAGCTCCTCAACCTGTTCAGGGGGTTCACGTTGGTTGGATAATTACCCATTTCTGATTATCTAGAGTTTTTATTTGAAGGGAAATAGCTGACATATTTCTCGGGAGTAGACTTTACCCCGCGCTGGGCATTGAATAGGCTACGAATGATATTCGATGACGAAGATATAGAAAGTTTCATTTCTAAGCGCAGGTGGCAAGTTCTAAAGTTCGTATCAATGACCTTCATTTCCTCCCCCTAAGGTGAAATTCAGATTGGATAATTGGAGCCACTAACACTCATATGCTCATGAAAGTGTGTGGAGGCCTATTTTCGGGCCGCTGGAAGACTGGCCTCTTGCTGTATGCGACTATACTTCTTTAAACCCGAGTGCGGACCTTGTCCCTAGCGACAATGTCTACACTCACATGGTTTCAGAGACGTATAACGTCTACCATCGAGATCATCACAAATGGTATTTTCTTAAAAATATGCAGCCATACGAAACTCTCGTGTTCAAAAGTTTCGACTCTAAGAGTAGCAAGGGAACGGCGCGGGGTAAGTCGTATCCACATATAACTTTGACAAACGAAAGAGATTAAAACCACTAAGTCGCCGTGACATAGTTTGTCCACATGCAGCATTCCATAACCCGCTCGCCCCTAAGGATGCCCGTGCGCGGGAAAGCGTAGAATGTATTGCGTTTGTGATATATCCCGAGGCCGATAAGGAAGATAATGCGACCCCAGAGTCGGACGAGGTAAGCAAAAATAAAAAAAAATCCCCCATTCTATGACTATGAAGTATTTGCTAGCTAATGAACAATATAGAAACTGCCATAATTCTAGAAAACGCTTACTACAGAGTCAGATCAAAACAACAAATTTATTACTTCGTCCTCCTTTAGTTCATCCCATGACTCGTTTTTCGCCAAAAGCATCAACTTTATGGCCTTCTCCGTAGCAACTTTCTTTTCTTGCGCATCACCCCTCAATGGCGCATAATCAATGAAACAGGTGATGTGCCCTCCAATGTAGTATATCACACGTTTCAGATCGATGGTACCACCTTGTTCTCTATACGATTTGAACAACGCCGCTACAAGTCTCTTGAGACCAATAGAAGAACTTGGTATGAAGTTATGGGCCAACCAGACCTCGGCAGCAAAATGCGCAAGATCGAGGAAAGGTGGACCGTACGTTGCAAATTCCCAATCGATCAAAGCCAATGAGTGCAAGTATGGTGTCTTGCCTTCTTCCCGCACTACTGCCGGAATCAGATTCCCAGGCCTGGTATTTCTCCAGTTATTAGCATCTACAGTAGTCACTTTTAAAAGACGAAAGATTTGGAGAGCGTACCAAAAGTCCCCCATGATGAATGTATCCAACGAATTCAAGACAAGATCCGACATGCTATCTAAAATGCCTTGTATTTCATCTTTAGTAGACGGGTCCATTTCCGCCCCGCTCCTATTGGCACATTGCATAAAGTCTCCAAATGTAGTCTTGACGCAAATTTTTCTGGAGACTTCGAAGTCAGAAAACCTCGATCTCAGAATATTTTCACCAGCCGCAGATGTAGAAATCTTTTGATCTAGACAGTGCAAGTGGAATAGATATCTAGCCGCTTTAGTGGCTATTTCTTCTAGAATACGATACTCAACCTCCGGCGAACTATTATCCGCAAACCTGACTAGCTTTGTCAATGCTCGGAAATCAGTTCCTTGTGGTATTTCCGATTGGCCTTCCGGAAGTATTGTTGGTGCTACATCTTCCATAATAAGAACACCATCGGTGGGATCGTGAAGAAACAACTCTGGTATCTTGATGGCTCCCGAAATCTCCTCTCCAAATGATTGAGATAGAAGTGACGGTATCAATGTCATCGCCTCAGCCTCAATTGTCTGTCTTTGCCGGTCGAACGGTACATCCGGAGTGGCTGCAACATAATTTGCAGAGTATTTGAAGATTGCAGTCCTCCGCAGAGGATCTTTCAGGAACTCATGAGGTCCGTCGAACGTTAGGCGGAAGGTATAATTCGTGGTTCCGCCTTTCAGCGGTATTATATCTATCACAGGAGGGATAGCTTGCGAACTTGAAATTGATTCGATATAATTTCTGGTTGTTTCGACAGTCGTCAAATGAAGCTCTTGACTGCCGCTTGTGGAAAACTCTTTAGCACTTGAGGCCATCCTAAATAACTTGGAAGACCGCGGACTTCTGATCGCTGAGTATCTGGTCTGAAAGCTATTTGGTATGGTCAATTGTCCTAGGTTTAGGAAATTTCGGTTGGGTAGCCATGGCCATAGGTGTCTGATTGCAACAGCTACCATGATAAATCGATTTATATAATCGCACGAGCCAACGCAGAATAGTTCTGTGCATGTAGTCATGAAACGATTTTCGCGTTGGAACATATAATAGAGGATCTAGGATTGACAACATCGAGTTTCTGGTAATACAACATTACTTACGATTTAAGACCATACTTAACAATGTTTGCGTACAATCCAACAGGCGGGGTTTCCACTACATTTTTCATTGGGTTCTGAGACTGGTACTGTCTAATCCTACCTTCAACAAACGTGGAGAAACCGAAAGCTCTCAGCGGAGGTGCTTGTTAAGAGCCGCAATCAATTGGCATTCTTTTGCCGGTTCTAACATCCCTGTTAGATTAAAAGAGCAGTGGAGGAATTAATTTCGCGTACAAGACAGACAGGTGAACACGAAAAGGTATCTCTACATTGGCAAACACTTGAAGGAGATATGCTAATTATCTTCAAAGAGACTATGATCTGCACTATCTTAACCACTTTTATAGATCCTTCAGAGACCTTTAACCATGTGGCTGCCTACGGTGGTCAAATTGCGAGAGATACGTGTCGACCCTATAGTTTCGTTCTATTCATCTACTTAATTGATAACAGATCGAATGGAAAGCATAGTTTGCATAGCCCGAAAATTCCCTCACATGCATATGGCGTGCATGCACCAAATGACGCCCCGTCAAGCCCCGTTTTGCAATGAATGATTTACCATCCACCGCGTCGAACAACAGTAGCCTTGTTCTTCAACATCCAAGCTCTCCAAGGCTTTTCTTCAGGCTTTGCGGGGTTAAACTTCCAAGTCAACCATGGCATTTGTTGCTTCTCCGTTGCGCTAAAGTTTTCTGCTTTCAAAGGCCAGAATTCTTTCCATGGTTGCGTTTTCGCGGATTGGTTTCGTGCCAAAAGCCCGGTGATGGCAGCTCTGGTTTTGATTGGGATTTAATATTAGCTCCGCGAGTTTATGCGATTTATTTTTCTTCTTGATTTCTCTATATATATTTCGCATGAAAGATGAGGTTGGCAACTTACGTATCTCGAAGCGCCAGAGCTGGGATCCGGCTTAATGACATTTTGTATTGTTTATTGAACACCTAAGGTAAAAGGTAAAGTTCGATCAATCTTATGATTTAAAAGGGTGGGTTTTGAATTTAGATTTCGCCTTTTTTGTAATAATAAGACACTCGAACTTTTTGGGTTTCACAGGGTATGACTTTATAGACGGTTTCAAAGCTAACGGGCATTCATTTGAACGGCGGCTCTTATTCTTTCTCGACAAATTTACCTCTCTAGACTTCCAGATAAGCAGTCTCATAGCATCATTTACGTAATTTACCCCTCTTTTTTTTGGCCTGTATAAAACTTATAAAACCGCCTGTCGCGGAGAGGTCAAAAAAACGCAGGCCGCTCATGCATCATATCCTGGGGATGATAGACCTCCAATATCTTGCAGATCCGGCATTTGTAGAGGTACAAGTTATAAGTAAATGTATATCTACAAAACCAGCATACCTGTGCAGTAGGATCCAACCACGCTCCTTCGTGTGGCAGATCTGGCCTGGCCCTTACCTCGCCGCCACCTCGTCCACAAATCGCATTGAGCAAGTGTAAGAGTTGACTCTTGCGGCTCTGATCTCTATTGCATTTGATGAAACAGATTATGTGCAGACAACCGCCCGGCGCCCTGCTTTTCTAGTTCAAGCCTCAAGGACAGGCTAAGCTCCTTTTATATTTATATATATGTCGCGCGAACTAAGCAGTAAACGATCTAATCTAGTTCTTCGAATCCGATGACAATGGCGTGTTCGCGGCTTAGAACATCAGTCAGGCTTCCTTTTCTTCTCTTTTCCACCCGGCCATCTCTTTTCACACCACATTATCACATTTTCTGGCGTGCATAGATCCTGGAGTGAAGCTTTCAGGCCTCTGTGTTACAATGATACTTATCTCAGACTAGTTTATCGATGTTTGAGTTCCGGTTCCGGTCGGGAATGAACGGCTCGACGGGCACTTAACCTAACGCAGAAGGTAGTCCAACAAAACCAACAAACTTAAGTTTCCTGTGCCACCACGGCGCAGCACTAGCTTCGCGTGGTGGACAAGATGGGTTCAACAGGGTGTGTTGGGCCCTTGATGCCAGTGCTAGCTCCATCTGAAGTTCCGAATGCATCGAATGCTCCTCCCCAGTTGAGCAGCTCGAGCTCCAATCGGAAGGATCCTTCTGCGAAATCTTCATGGCAGCTTAGATGGCGTGTAAAAGATGTTGTGTCTCCAGCGGCAAAGGCCACGAGTATTATATTAGAGGGGACTCAGGCGGTCTCTGCGCCTGCAACCGTAGCTACGTTTACACCTGTTCCAAATAACCAAACTACAGCAGCAGTTTTGTTACCGGGAAAAACTATAGCAGTAACATCTCCGCATTGGAAACAAGCGATGCAACAGTATATATCTCGTTTGCCGGAAAAAGACCGGGCGCGTCTATCCGAGTTCACCGATGAGAGTGCATTAGATATTCTTGCTCTGAAGGCAATATTTATGCCACTTCAGGCCAAATACAACGAACAAAGAATCAGCCGGATTCTAAACCGATGGGGGATGCTCGTGCAGCACATAAGATCATTTGCGATTGTAGTTGATGTCTGTGTTCAATCGAATCCAAGCCTCGCATCTCTCGTGTGGGGCGGCGTAAGGCTAGCTATGGAGGTATGTGGAAGACCTTTTATATGTTGAATTCTCTTCTCCTTTCTAAGTTGGTCACGCTGACACTAGCTCTTGTTGGGTTTTTTAGATATCGGCTCGTTCAGCAGAACTCACTGATAGGATTCAAGAGATGTTGGAGAAATTGAGTGATCACTTGTCACTCTTCGAAAAGTGGGGGCGATTATTTCCTGCAGCCGACTATCAGGATGTAGCAGACTGCCTAGTGAAAGTCTACACAGAGTATATTTCGTTTCTAGTAGAGACCATCAGGTATTTGCGTAGGAATCCATTAAGTAAGTAACAACGAGGCGAAATATCATTCTAGACAATGCTAACCGGATGACAAAAAAAAAATCAACAGAGAATACATTGTTTATTTTCACCAAGCCAACCTTTGAGAAAGCCTTTAAAGAAACAGAGAGAAAGATCGCATACCTGACAGAAAATCTGTATAAACAAGTACACACCGCAAATTTCGAGGCGCAGAGAGAACGTGACATGAGGATTGTTGACATCTTGACGGCGAATCCAGCTACCACTGCCAAAAAAATTCATGTCAATGGGAAATTGCCCTACAAGTTTCTTCATAGTAATTTCAAGAATGACAGATTTTATGGTAGGACTGTAGAACTAGCAGAAATAGCGGAGTGCCTGAAGGACAGCGACAGAAACCTGCGAAGCATCTCACTATATGGACTTGGAGGAAGTGGTAAATCTCAACTAGCCCTTGAATACGTATATCAAAGCTTTGACGAATACGATATCATCCTCTGGCTCTATGCCGATACGGTCAGCAAACTCGACAACCAGTTTGGTAAAATCGCGAGAGACCTAGGATTTAGTGATGAAGACGGCAAGTTGGACCAGGACAGGGCGGCTTTAAAGCATTGGCTCGCACACGTTGGTATGTTGGCTATCCAATTAATATGTGTAACCTATACCGCAGTCACTAATGTTATGCTGTCTAGATAAAAAATGGCTTATCGTTTTCGACAATGCCGACGAACTCGACATTATCCGTGATTTCTGGCCCACATCTCCTCGTGGGGCTATAATCATCACGAGTCAGAATCCTTCATCTGTAGACGAAGGCTACGCCAGGAGAGGTATTGCATTGAAAGCTTTCAACAAAGACGATGGGGCACAGTTTCTATTCTCTTACTTGCAAGATGGTGCCGACAGAATCCCAGGTAATCAAGAAGCAGCTCAGGTTGTTTCTGAACTGTTCGATGGTTTACCCCTAGGCCTCAGAATTGCAGCCGCGTATACCAGAGAAAACTCCCTTACTCTGGCCGAATTTTTGGAAGAATATAACACCTATTCTCATGATGTCGAATCCAAACCGCTCCCGCATAACGACAACAAGAACCTCCATAACATCTGGGAGATGGCTTTGAGCAAAACTTCGCAAGAAGGTAAGAATCTCTTGGATATCCTGGTATTTCTCGACCCGGATTCGATCCCGATCGCCCTTTTGGAGAAACTCTCAGTAACAACTATCTGCGGAAGTACCCCGTGGGATATCTCCAAAATCCGCCGTGCTAGGAGCAGCCTTGCCAATCAGTCATTTATTACCATATATCATGAGGTGCGAACTATAAACATGCATCGATACTTCCAAGCTGCGAATTTCAGAAAATTACAGAAATCACCCGAGAGATACCTTCGCGGATTCATTGGAGCCCTTGAAGCCCTTCTCCAGATTGTCCCAACCATCGAGTTTGTGCCTATGAGGCATAAAGAGCATTGGAAAGTTCGAGAAACGTATCAAACGCATCTTGAATCGTTAAGGCTAAAATCGATGTATAACGTTCCCGCGGAGGGCCTCAATTCACTTGTGGAGCTATTATTTCGGTATACGTAGTACGTTCCCCTTATCATACCTCCAAGCTAATATAGGAGAACCGAACTATGCTAACGACTATCTATATAATCTATAGCTACTTTTACGAGGTGGGACACTATAATCTGGGGTTTGACACGTTCAAATATGCGCAACATTTCGTTGCTACGGCTTCATACGACCTCAACCCTGGGACAGTCTCCAATCTTTATTTTGCGCACGCAAGACTATGCAATGAGTCCAACAGGCCACACTTCAGCATAGATAGTCTCGAAAAGGCATTGTCATTTTTCCAGAAATCAAGGCACGATGATAATGATGTCAAGGACAAGGCGCATCTATCTGCGATCTATTCATGCCTGGGAAACGCCTTGGTGGGATCCGAGAGATTCGACGAAGCCGAAAAATGCCATCGGATGGCGATAGAAATTACTACATCTCTAGAAGGCGAGCACGCCGCCCGTCTTGGCCATTTGAGGGCAAATCTCGGATCGTGCCTTCTATGGAAGGGAGATTTGAGGCAAGCGGAGAAAGTTTTGCACAGGGCGCTTCTGACGCACACCCGCAATTTGGAGTGTAACATGTACGCCCTCGGGAATGTATACCTTGCAAAGGGAGACTACGACAAGGCTCTGAAGTATCATCAAGAGGTCTTGGACTTGTTTTCACAGAATTTAGGACCGAATCATCACGCAACAGCTGATTCCTTCCACAAGGTCGGCAGCATTCTTGCGCTGAAGGAATTTCAGAATATGGATCTGGAGAGCTCGGAGTATGTCCCATCTGTTCATCTTCCTTCAATTGTAAGACCCCAGTACTAATCTAGCCTTTGGCGAGAATAGACAACATTTACGAAAAGCGATTGAAATTTACGACCACGCAGTGGAAAAAAATCATACCCTGGAGATGGAACCATTTATAATGCGGAGCAAGTGGAAACTGGCTCAGATTTTATACATGTCGGCAGCAGATCCTTTCAAGCTCTCAGAAGCTAAAGAGCTGGAGCATCAAGCTAATTTATACCTCGAGGAGAGGCTAAAGAAGGAATTGGATTTCGATGATAAAGAGGCAATGGAAAAGGCATACGATAGCTTGGTATACTACTGGAGCAGGTAACCTCCTCTGGAAGCAAAGTGAACCATGCCACTTTGTTGAGTCTGGTTTACGAGACAACTCCCACTAATCTTTGTAATATTTAATACGCATGTATTTTTATATAGTACTAGTACAATTTCATAACAAATCTAATAATATAATTCCCACCTTTTATCGCAATATAAGTACCTAGTAGTATCCTAAAATGATAACCTCCAGCCAACCCTAGTTCTATACAGCATAAAAAAAGACAATAATACCTGGCGAGAAATGATACCTAGAACCCAATCAGTCTTCATGTGGCTGAAGAACTGAACTTTCTTCCGCTAAACTTTGTTCATCCTCGTTCCCACCAATGTCACCATCAATCCGTATCAAGAATGAACAGGCTACCCCGATAGGGAAGTAAAGCTATTGAAATGCCCTCATGTTTTAGCATTTCTCCCAAGACATAAGCTTAATGACGAAAAGGCAAACTTACGGCCATAACCAAAAACGGGAAACCTAATAGCTTCCCACCCCATTTAATACCTTGAGCCAATGCTGCTTGAAGGCTAGGGCTACTCGTCAAATGTGATCCCGCTTCTAATATCGATACTAACGTGTACAGTCGAGCCGTTTCTTCTTTATGAACTAGTCCAGTAAGAGCGGATAGCATAGAAACGCGAGCGCCGAAACCCAACGAGAAGACGGCAAGGCCTATTTTTAGATTTCAATTGCCATGTTAGCTAAGGAAAGAGATATTTTTCTAGCAAGTTGCTATTCTAGGAAGTGAAATCGATTCTATTCGCTTACCAATAAATAAGACCACCGGAACCCATGAGAAGAATAGAATCAAAGATCCAACTGTGAAGCAGACGTGGCTGATCCTAGCTATCCAAAGATCAATCTTCTTTGACGGCATCTCCGTCTTCTCTTTTAGGATTTCGGTGATGTAGGGAAGTATAACGAGGAACAAGACGAGGTTCACGACCGCCACGAGGAAAATCAGCGAAGTTGTCTATCGTATAGCGAGAGTATGTCAACAGGGCTTTCCATGCACAGGAGAAGACATAAAAGGTTATAAAACGCACCTCGCTTAGTTCCCATCCGAATTTCTTAGATGCATATGGCATAATGATCTCGAGCGCAATCATCCTGATTTGCGCGATGAACGTTGCCACAAGCCCCAAGATGATTCTGTAGTCCTTCATAAACTTCTTGTACACGCTCATGTCTGGGAGTTTTGTTCGCCAATTCCACTTCCCACCATGCCCGTTTGCATGAATACCATTAGAATCAGAATCATCGTCGGTATATTCCGTCCTTCGTTTCACATACGAAAGTGTTTCGGGAATCGCGAGTAAGATCGGAAAGGAAGCAGCTAGGGATATCATGCATATAATGTACGGCAACCATAGCGCCTTCTTCATCGCCCAGTATGTTAGCGGTGGACCAACCAGCTGGGTGCACAGGTACGCAGAGAAGAGCTTGTAAAAGTTGCGACTCCTGCTTGTCTCGCTGGATACATCTGCGACCATGGACATGATCATTGCGAAGGCAACAGCCGGTCCGGCGCCTATTATTCGGAAGACACCGGTACCCCAAACGGCCTGGATGGGAATTGTTTCCCAATTGTAGCCTCGAGTTTAGCTTTACGTAAGCATGAATCGATACCCTAAAGATCTTTTTAGAGGTAACCTACAAACTAGTAGAATCCAGGCCATCGCGAGTATTAAGCCTAGTTCAGTTAAAAATAGGACAAATCGGCGGCCGCGTTTATCTGCGTAGTAACCATAGGGGATGGCGAGAAGTAAAGCTTTTTATTGTAAATGTCATGGAAATTAGTTTGACTTCTCTGGTAGTACGTAATGTCGAATATTATCAAAATCCACCATTAAATCTACCAGAAACTATTAATCCTGATTTTTAAAGAAATATGTCTTCTTACTAGGAATGGCCTCAAAGAAACCCTGCCCTCCTTTGATATATGCAAGTTGTGTTTGAACATCGTCAATTTTGCACATTCCCTCATCTATGGGGCCGTCGATCCCTCTGTCGCCATAGTATCTTTGACAGATTGCCAATTCCAAGAGGCGTATTGTCGGAGCGCTTTGAACCACCTCTTCAAGTTCTAGTAGTATAATTAAGCCAGTCAAATACCACAAAATCGGTACTCCATTGTGATAAACTACTGGTTCCTCCGGTTCTCCGCTTTGACTATGAGAAGAGATATCGTTTGCACCGTCATAGTCGCGGGAGATCAAGGGGTCGGACTCGTTCGAGGCATCATGATTGTCCTGGGCAAGTATATTGGCGGGAATTGCGGGCTCAATAAGTCGCGCGGATTCCGACATCTTCTTTGCTCTATCTGACAGGTATCGTACAAAGTCGCGATAATGTTGACATCAAATTTTTTATGTATATTTCGGCAGTCAGCGGGCATACGGAGTCTCATACACTCATATTATGGAGCCTGGTTAAAAAAAAAAAAAAAAA
>LDUD01000133.1:0-21832 GCA_012184295.1 Dactylella cylindrospora
ATATATATATATATATATATTATATTATTCTCCGTTGCTTGAGGAAGTTTACTAGACAGCGAGGAGGCTTACTTGAACATTGGACAGAAGGGATGTGGAGAAGATATTTCTTATCTTTCAGCTTTAAAAAGAGATTATTACGATTATATATAATAGCTCATGGTTTCAAGATGTCGGTGGCTTACGTTTTATTTTCATTCAAGTTTTTCTTGCATTGATTTCCTCTAAAATGATATTTATGATTTTGGGAGATGCAAGTAGTCCACTGTAAAGATTGTATTGTTTCGAATGGGGATTGCATAACTTCTTGAGCTGGTTTGCACGTCAAGATCTGTTTGTTCATGAAGGTTGGCTTGGTTTGAAGGTAGAATCATAGGTCTAGATGCTCGATGTTGCATGTTGGCGTTTGGATTGGTTGGAACATCTTGTCAAGTCGTCCCTGTTTATTAGTCATCTGGCGGAACCGGTGAGCATTGATCCCAAGTAGTATTCATAAACCGGTTTGGCGGTTGGTTGATTTAATAACAGCTCCGCATAGGACTTGGAAGTATTTAGGATTTCCCAATCATCAGGTGTACTCGACTTGCATCGGCTTTACATTTTTCATCATTGCCTTGCTTTTTTTTTTGTTGGTAATCATATTTTAATCTCTCCGGTTCCGAAGGTTTATCGGCGGGGGTTGTTAGTCTTATGCTTGCGAATGGTTTAATGCTAAAGCGGAGCTTAAATTTGGAGGACCGCGAGTATGGGTATGGTGGCAACGACAGGAACTGGTCATTTCTCGTCTGAATCGTTTCCGTTTCATAAAGAAAGGACAAATTTGGCGTTTCAAGTCTTGTTCTTGGTTTGCTGGCGGCGGGTAAGTTGCTCATGTTTGTGGGATTGGGATCGAGGATGCCCCCCGAGTATCGTGTTCATTTATTCGCTTGTCGCTGGTTATCATTGGTTATTCATCTCTATAGGTCTAAGGCGGGAGGTAATAAGATCATGTGATGTTGGTTGATCAAGAATTTATTTAACAAGTTGGTTCATATAGGCATATCTTCTTCCATTTGGTCGCCGACTTTAAAGGTTGATTGCGGTCATGAGAGTTCGAGAGTTCCACGATGTTGCCGGATTGAATGCATGGAATATCTTGAAGCGAAGGATGCTGTGTGCCGTGATGTTATAAGATGTTTTTTTTCTTCGGAATTAGATTTGCAAGTCTTATGCTTTTCACATCTTGATATATCCGGGTAATCGCTGTATTATAATTTAGTCGCATTCCGGGGGTCAATACCCTCGCTGGAGTTTAGAAACTGGAGAAGGATCTGCTGCGAGGAGTACATATAGACTGCATAGCCATGGAGGTGAGGAATCGATGGCTTATTGGCCTAGGCTTTTTGGTAATCACCTTTCATCTCGAATGTCTCGATTCTGTGCCTGTGGTTACTCATCCCTCTCCTCCTGGGCCTTTCTCAGTTTATATTACGACTAAAGTTTGAGTTAAAAGTCATATAAGTTGTGGTGTAAGTTTTGGGTTAGGCTGAGGGGCATATTTGGCAAGGAGCGTGATGTATCGACTTGTTGAGAATTAGTTACGTTGTATAAGGAAACATCTAAATAAGGGAACGTGAAGGCTAGAAGGTATGGAGATGAAGGCTGAGGTGAGAAGGTGTGAGAGAGTTGCCAACAGAGAGGGGAGAGAGGTAGTTTAAATACTAATCTGTGAATGCTAAATTTAGACGAGGGAAAGAACCTCAAAGAAAAGGGCATAAAGAAACCAGTTTCTACAGCACTAGCCATTTAGGAGTACTGTTGACTGGGAATATATATAGACTCATGTGGTCACACGGCGGTTATTAGGGTAGTTGTCTGGTATACGAGGCCATAAAATTCATCATTGAACATACTAAACCAATCTATAAAACCGCTATTCTATGTACAAGAAACTGCATCCTGGGAATCAAGCTTCTAATGATCTACATTGGCCTTCGTCTCCTCCGCAGCTATTCTAATCCACTTCCCCATCGAGTACTCTCCTCATCGCCTTGTGTGCTAGTTCGACGCCCTGTAATCAAATCGCGTTAGCTTTTAATTCTTGTCACTCGCTAGATTTTCCCCAAAGGCTGTATACTTACCACAAAGGTGGCCGCATTAGCAGGTACCGCTCTTAGCAGAGCCGGTGTCAATCCTGGGAAGAAGGCCTTAATACCTCCTCTTCCATAAATATCCCTGATAACTCCACCGACGCTGACATTTCCTTCCGCGCTCTGCAGTCTGCTCTTCACCGTATCAACGGGGAAAATGCTGACCCACATGGCAATACCTGCAACACCACCTGCAGCCATAATAGCCGGCAGACTCAAATCTTTCGAGTCGGCTGGCGTGAGCGCCTTCTTGGTATACTCGTAGGCGGCAAAGTATGCGGCGGAACCGGGACCGTCACGGGCGAGGGTAGCGAAGGAACCGCGGAAAACGGAGCGGATGCCGCCTTCGGCGTAGAGCTGGCGGACTACGTCGAAGCCGTTGGCGTATTTCTTGGGACCGGAGGATTGACCTTGGATTTGGAGGAGGACTTTTACTCGTTCGCTAATTCACATTGTCCGTTAGTCTGATAGCTTCTAGAATTGGGGTGGATAACTGGTATGGCGGTCTTACAAAGGAGCAGTGATCAAGGTCATCGGTATAGCGGAGAAGAAACCGGCAGCGGAGATCTGAGCGATGCTGAGCTGTCCGTTTTTAACCTCTGATGTCGCCTGGACTATCTTCTTGCCCATATCGTAGCCCCAGAAGCTCACGGCAACTATTGGAATACAAATAAATTAGCCCAATATCCTGCTCGCCACGAGTATTTGTAATGGAGGAGAAGTGGAAGCTTACACATTGGCGTAACGCCGACCAGCGGTGCAGAGACACCGGCATAGAGACCCTAATATTATCCCCGTCAGCTATTCGGTTCAATGCTCGTATTACGAACTGAATGGTACTGACTCTTGCGATTCCTTCTTTTGCTAGAGTCTTCCTCACGACATCCAGTGTTCCCGAATAGACTCCCTTCTCTGCCGTCTGCAGCCTAACCTTGACCAAATCAAACGGATGACCTGCAACACCCACGCGACACCTCCAATTAGCATGGTTGCGACTTTTCAATGGAAGCGGAAATGCTTATGAGATTAAGAATGTAATCGCTAGAAAGACTTACCGACGATAACTGCGCAGACACCCCCGACGCCTCCTGCTATTAACGACCGTACACCAGAAACCTGTGCTGCCGCTGCTGCTTTCGCGAGCTCTTTGGCTTCATCCTTGACGTCGGCGGCGGTTGGAACCGAGATTGCAGGTTTTTCGGCTGTACTTGTAGACATCTTGAATGATATGTGTTATGCGACTGCGATTTTGTTTTATACTAGAGAAGTGCAGGTGTCGGGTGCAACGGAGAGGGTGGATGGAGGGGTTAGATTTTCCTGGCGGGGTGTTTTTTGAAGGTTTTCGGCTTAAAAGCTTGATCTCCCACAAAGGACTTTGTAATGACGTTTGGATGTTTGTTTTGTATCACAAGCCGAAAAAGGGTGAAGAAAAATCCGGGGGGGCGCTGAGAAGAGAAGGGGAAAGGGGAATCCGGAGTATCGATAAGCTCCACAAACGAAAATGGACTTCTGGTGACGATGCTGAAGACAAAACAGAAAAAAAAATCTGGAGATGAAGTTTTATTTTTTTAAGAAAAATCTCAAGCTCCCAAGAATATTCATAAATCGCTTCCGAAAAGAGTACTAGTTTCGTTCCATCCGATCTTACGGGCGTGTTCCTTAAATCCGAGGCAGGTCAGTTGGCCCGCACGGCGCAAAGAAGATGCGGCCTTGCAGGTTCAAGGTGGACGGGAATTTCATGTGGTTCTACCTCGGTCGGAAGGAAGCCACCCTTTCCCTTACAGCTTTGCCCTTGAGAGCTGCGATAGAAACGGAGGTACCCGAACTCGGAAGCTGCGCAAGCTACGGATGGGGAGTTGGCTGCAAGGCCAAGGTCATCTGGATAAAAAAATTCAGAACTGCCCGACCGGACCTGCTTGATACGAATGAGCCGGTTGGCCGGAGGAAGTCCGTGGGGCTTGTTCTACTGCAGTCTGTATATATATGTGAAGCTATGGGTAGTTGTATTTTACAATGGCTTGCGCGGTTATACGTTCTGGATCAGATAGTGGGGGCCGACCAAGCGCCTTTCACAAGACCGAGCATGCATGGGAATATATATTTTCTATAAAGCTTAACGGACGCTCGGGCCACATAATGCGATAGAGATATTGTGACGCACCGTATTTTAAAATTTAAAATAGATTACCTTAATGTGCGACTCTTGAAATTATCCTTTGCCATGTCTCCGAGCCTACCTTAGCTCAACCGAAATCACAAATTTCGTTGACAATATCGCAACACTTGTACGTACGGCTGCTATCTGTGGGGATGTATAGTAGCCTCAACAAAACGGCGTCTGACATCAAGCTTGCGTACGTACGTGGCTGATTGCAAAATAGTGACATTCGAACATAAAGATACAGATAAATTGCAAGAGGGTATTTGATAAATCTCTATGTACTTTATTTCTTGAAGCTGACCACTAATACTGTGAGCTGCACCCGTCTCCACTCGTGTAAAATATGCACCACGGTATATGTATATACGCCCCCCAAACACATTGATATCAACAGGTATTATACACCAAGATATATAAAGCCTAAAGAAAGAAAAGTATTTTCAAAAGGCAAGAATAATACAAATCGCTAAAGGCGATTATAAAGATTAGAATTGGATGGAATAGTGTCGTATGGACACTTAACAAGAAAGAAAAGAAAAGAAAAGGGTATAAAACTTGTAACAAAATTTGAAGTACAGTCATATGAAATTTAGTGATCGTGCCGCCTTCGTCTATCCTGTGTCTCCTTTCGGAAATCAACAAGGTCAGCCAAGTAGAGTCCCCGATAGGTCATGAAACTATCCATAAACGCTCTCTTGTCTGTCATAGGAATCCATTGGTTAGTGTGAACCCTTGAATATTTTTTAGGAGATTGGTAGGGCCTCAAGATACCTGGCTTAGTCCTGAACCTGATCATAATGCTTTTGAATTTGATCCTCTTTCCTCCAGAATTCCAGTCGCGAGCGTTCAATGATAATGCTATCCGTGCCGACTCCTTGTCTCGATGGGACTTGTCCGTGAATATGCTGTCCGTATCTCCGCTATACAGGTTTACTTCGCCAGCCGCTCCTCCACCAACGCCCGGATTGGAGTATACCGAGACGTTCGCACAGCAGAGGATGTCTCCATCGTCGGCCTTCTTGTTCGCCTTTTGGGTGCAGCAGCCATATTCATCTATCGCGATTTTTTCGTCCACTATTTTCAAAGCCATGGTGGTAAGCATATCAAGACTGATAGGGCAAAGGGAGCTAGAGAGAAGAAAGAAGGCGAGAGGACAAGGGACATACGAGCCAAAACGATCAACTGTTTCACAGAATTATCAGCCCGACCGTATACCAGCACCTTGGCACATTCCGGACTATCCAGCATATTTATCGTCACGGATGCTTGCGACGCCTGTGAGTTCGTCGACCCCCCAGAAAACTGCGACGCACGCGGACTGCCCAGTGCATCAGGGAAGAAACCCGCAGGCAGGTCGGGCAGAACACTGGAACGGGGAGCTCCTTGGTGCTGACGGTTTTGGCCCTGGGTTGGCCAGGGTCCTTGCCGTCGTCCCTGAGGTGACTGCGGGGGTGGTTGCAGAAAGCTGGTGGATGATTTGTTGGTACGTTTGAGGGGTTCGGGGCGCCATATTTGAACGTTTGTGGTCTTGAATTCCGTTAATTTTGCCCAGCCTATGCTGGAGCGGGTGCATAGTGAGGACGATTGTGCAACTCTAGTATATTGTTTCAGCGAGCGTGACTTTGAGAATTTGGGCGAAAACCTTGGGTAATGCATACATTGTTTGCTTGACATCGTATCCGGTGATTGCATGTTGGAACCCTTCTGCGTCTATGGAGGGGGTCAGTAAATGCAAATACTCGTAGATATGTTTAGAGTCTTATCCGAAGCACTTGCCTTCTTGATCCCAAAATCCAAACTCTTTGGGTTCTAAATCTCTGTTGTCGTTCGCGATTCTCCTGATGTGGATCCTCTCATCCATGCTTGTTCCCGGTAATGGACCACCGCCGACGAATCCTGAGTAGAAGGCCGGTGTAAAAAGTGTTCTGTTTTTCTTATACCAAGTCCTTACTAATGATTTTAATACAAAATTTTAGCAAATCTTGCCGTAATTAACTTTGAAATGGGTGATATATGCTCCTTAGACTCAAAGAACCCTTACCTTCTGATGGATGAAGTGTATAGTGATCATTCTGAATATAAGATGTCTCCTCTACGATAGCAATAGCGTCACTCCTAATTTCTCCGACCGTCGTTGTGCTCGAGAAATCATTCCTATGCCGAATAACCTTTACGAGGCGCTGCCGGGCGTTGGAGTAGTCGTTTTTTACCGTCCGTTGGAATGCTATTTGTTCATCCCCGACCGGTTCATCGTCGTTCTCTATAGGTTCTGTATCTGTAAAATCCGTATCGATTTTAATCGTTGGCGGTGTTATATCTCCTTGTTCATCTGTGAGTCTTAGGAGGAGCATGTCTCCTGGGAGTCGTTTCAACGCCCATGGCTCAGGGGGCTCTCTACCCATGGGGTGGCAAGCTATGATTTTCTACATTTGCAAGTTAGATATCTTGGTCGATTTACTTGGCTTTTGTTCTAGCTTACGTTTTGAATCTCCACCAAGTAGCGTTCATTCAAATGGGAGGCGATCCTCTTGTGAGGAACGTAGAGCATAATTTCACTAAGGAGCCAGGCAGCCTTCATCAAATGCACCCATGTAATGGTATATGCCATAACTTCTGCTGGCCAAATTGTGTCGCACTAAACGAACGTTAGCTTGGTGTATAGAAGTTATATATATGTTCAACTCACAAATTACCTACCTTGCTGAGCCAGAAAACAATCTTGTTTAACAAATTCGAAAGTTGGATATCTTGCAAGCTGATGGGTTGCTGTCTCATCTCGTTTTGGAATTTTTCGAATAGCCAGCGTTGAGATTCGGTATATTCATCTTGAAATTCGTATCGTAATCGATCCTCTGATAATGCTGGGCCGTTGTAATAATTCTCAGAAGGCGAAGCGAATGTCATCGCAGGACTAGGCTCGTTGGCCCAATTTTCATAAATCGAGGGAGTATTGCTCATCGAAGCCATTGTCCTAGCTCGGGTTAATAACTTGGGATCATGCAATCTATCGCTCTTGATAGAGTTAGATCTCCCCAAGGGCCCTTGCGGTGGGCTAAACTCTTGAAGCGTTTGACTAGTGTCACAAACACCTATTAGTATTATTTGCATTCTGATACCCTAGTGAGGTCGGTCCAGATTTTGCTATACGTACAGATGTAAGGCGTGGGAAACGAGGCTTATTTGAATATAATGAAAGTGGTAATGTTGTTGAAGTTCTCCTAGTCGCCGTCGTATCGACTCTTGCTGAAATATATTCCACCCGGTTCTGACTATATTCGTATTCCATATCGATTGCCCTTCCTCTGGCTTCCTGATGCCGTTTTTCTGAAAGAATGATTCCGTTGCTTTGTGCGTTTCCCGAATATTCTTCACCAAGTTTGCGAGTTGTTGTTCAACTGGATCATCAAGCCGAGAGTATCGTGAACGTTTTGTTGTTCGATCTTGAACGGTATTCTGGAGAACTTTGAGGCTATCATAAAGCTGCTCGACTTGTTGAACGAACGATTTAACAGAGTCATCGAGTTCTCTATAAGACCAGATTCCTTCCAGCACGCAGCCAGCAAGCCTGACGAGCGGAACGACCAAAGTTGTTTCCGCCATTGTTAAATATCGATCTCGGTTATTGAATTCTCTAATCCGTTTAGCGACCTGAAACTATCTGCTAAGATCTGGGTAGAGAGTTTTAGGAAGGAGAGAACAAAAAACGATCGGTCGCATGCGATCTTAGCTAAATCGAATTCAATACCAAAAAAACACCTCTTGATTACAACTGCAAGTCGCAGCCCTGGCAGATCGATTAGGATGTTTACGTGCACTTACATATACGTGTACATGTACGCACCGGCTACAGAGACAGCGGGAATCGAACAGGGCTGTCCATGTTCAGCTCCGCAAAATGTTTCAGAGGGGCTGATAACAGTTAATGCGGCGAGGATTCATCAAAACTGTGACTAGCGAAACGGAGACTGGCCTCGAGGGTTGTATCCACCACGCTGGAAGAAAAATTAGAAAAGAGGGGCTGGAATGAGTAAAAAGATTGCGGAGCCGCAGACTAAAAGAGTCAATCATTCTACCCTTTTTTGTCACGACCTCTATCATGTCCTTGGAAAATATGCAGATTTCATTCCATTCCATTCCGTGTTTCCCGATAAGTGAAAGTCCTGTCCTCAGCTGCACAACCTGGGGTGCTCCACAGACCGCCACTCCACGTTACACAGCAAAGAGTGTGCCAATATTGGCGAATGGCAGGCCTCGAAACCAAGCCACGGAAACAAACACCCGTGAAATCGCACATTTGATAGCGTATGCACCGCGCCCATTCCACTTGGAAGTTAAAATGAGTAAAGTTCATTTTAAGGCGGTGAGAAAAACAAGCATTCATTTCCCGTCCTTCACCTATTTTCGTGTGGATCCTCCCCCCAAAGAAAAAACCTGCTTAACCGATCTTGGCCAAGTTGGATGTTGTGGAGGTCTCATGTGGTGAGTTCAGGTCTAGAATTTTATAAGCCTCGACGCCCCTGTACGGGGCCCGACACGCTATTCAGCCGTGAATATGTGATGAAGTTTTTTATCTTTTAGTGCTATCTTTTGAGTGAGGCTATAACATTCTGAGCATTTCGCGGAGAAACAAACCGGGAAATGAAGCGACAAAACTTGATAAAAGCTGTATGCAGGTGCTAGCGCTGCGATAAATCCTAGTCGGCTGTGCTGAAATACCAATCATGAGCGTACGAGTTGGACCCTTTTATAGTCGCCGTCTAGCCAGCTGGGATAAAGGGAATGCCTGCCCTCCTTCCATATTTCTGTCGTTCGGGGTTTTTCTTGAAGATTTGAATCGTCGAGTCTGTCTCGAGGAAACATTTCTCTCCCTTCAGTGTTTCTCGTTCAACAAACTCTAGATACAATGGCTTCTAATTATTATTCGAACCCGGCTTTTGATCCTCACTATCAGGCGCAGGCTGGGATGAAGCACACGACTGAAAATGTGCGCCAGCAGGAATTAACGGACAAGCTTCGCGATAGAGCTCGAGAGGCCAATCTAAAGACCTTTGTTTACCATTACGACGACAAGCTTGGTTACATAAGTGTCTTTTGTTTGATTGTTAATCGTATGATCGGTAAGTTTGGCGTACCTTCTACAGCCAGTGTATATTCGCTAGATATGTGCTAATTACAATTGAATAATTTAGGAACTGGTATCTTTGAACAGCCCTCCACGATCCTCGCTGGAAGCGGGTCCCCTGGTGCTTCTTTGCTCCTGTGGGCGCTTGGCGCTATCATTGCATTCTCCGGGTTAATGGTTCACATTGAATACGGCCTCACTATTCCACGATATCCCGATCGCTCTAGTGGTGGGTGGGTGTGTATTCCAAGGTCCGGGGGCGAAAAGAATTATGTAAGTTCGAGGCGACTGGTATATACATCTCCTACTGAGTAAACACAAATTAATCCCACGAAAAACGACAGTTTGAGTTCCTCTTCCGAAAACAAAAGCTCCTCCCGGTATGCATCTACGGTGTGATATTCGTCTTCCTCGGAAACACGGCTGGAAATTCAATTGTCTTTGCAGACTATTTTATGCGGATGTGTGGTAATCAGAACCCGAGCGCGACTCCCTGGATAATGAAATTGGTCGCGGTGGGCGTCATTTCATTCGCCTGTTTCATGCACTCGATATGGAGAAAAGGGGGCATCTACATGTTGAATATTCTCGCCATCATCAAAGTCTTCATCCTGTGGACTATAATTGTTCTTGGATACGTTGCGCGGGCTGGTCACTTTGAGTCTGTCAACGAGCTAAACCCTCCATCATGGTCGAGCTTTGAAACAGAAAATGCTTTTCATGGCAGGACAACTGGTATCTATGGGTGGGCTATCGCCATCCTTGGTGTCCTGTACGCATTTGGTGGATACGAGAATGCCAATTGTGAGTTGAAGCCTTGATATTCCCATGCCTCCAGCACAAGTTTGACTAACATGTTTCTATAGACGTCTTGAGCGAAATCAAGAATCCGAGAAAAGTTTTCCCAAGAGCCACCATAACAGCGGTTGTTTTCACATCCATAACGTATATTCTGACAATTGTTTCATATGTAAGGATAGCTTTCACCTCGAGGAGCCTCAAAGTGTATCTAACAAATCTTTGAATGAATAGTACATTGTGGTTCCAGCCGAGGAAATGTTCCCAGACGCTAATGGGAAAGTTTCAAAACCAGTTCTGTTGTTCTTTGGCCAGGTACTTACTATGCGGAAACTCCTACTTTTGCGAATTTGACTAACGCTATCAAATCTCAACAGCTGTTTTCAGACACTCCAGGCGTGCAGCAAGGTGTCTCGGCCCTCGTAGCCTTATCGAGCTTTGGAAATCTTATGACCGTGACGTTCGTGGCCTCCAGGGGTAGGGATAACTCTTTTAGCCCAATTATACTATGACAGGGAGTTGCTGACAAACCCAACAGTTAAGCAGGAAATCGCAAAGGAAGGAATCCTCCCATTCTATAAATTCTGGGAGATGGAGTGGGACAGTGGCTGGAGGTCTATCTCGGATTGCTTTACTGGCCGAAGGCGACGAAGCAATGACGATACTCCACGGGCCGATAAAACACCAATTCCCGCACTATTACTGCATTGGATTACGTCTTTGATTTTAATCCTTGCCCCTCCGGAAGCTATCGTATGTAAGCCCTAATTTTCAGGTCATTATGGATTACTAGCTAATTAGTATGAAAACGCAGGTATATCAACTGTTTACTCGCATGTACGCATACATGATACATGCTTGCTTCGGCGTCATCCTAGGTGGCGGACTTCTATACCTACGATACATAAAACCGCTGTTTAACCCGAGATTTGAATGGGTTCAGTTAGCCGAAGAATCCTTCAACATTTGGAAGCCACTGCGACCAGTTTTCCCTGCGATATACCTGCTCTCTGCCTCTTTTCTAGTTATAGGTCCATTCATTCAGCATGGCAACTCGGGTCAATCCAAGATTGCTCAGAGTACGGCGTTGAAGTGGTACATCTTCCCGACAGTCTGCCTATCTCTGTTTGGAGTAGGTACTCTGTACTGGCTTCTGGTTGATGGACTTATACCGCTTATAACCAAGAAGAGACTGGTCCGCCATCGTGAGGCAGATATCGACAGGAATGGAGATTTGGATTGGGAAGGGGTTAAAGCTAAATGGGTAAGTTTTATCATTCTATTCAGCAATATCTAAAACTTCGGATGTCATTCTAATCTCTTTGAATTATAGTTACGGAAGAATGTTGAAGGCGCGGCCGACCCTGATCTCGACGACCCACAGCTTCCACGAGGATCCAATTAATAAAAGTAGAGGATTCCGCCTATTCCTGCACCCTTTCCTTATAACTGTGATATTTCTTGACAGTGCCTAATTGGAATTCTGCTCCTTTTCCCTTTTCGCTACTTCTACGTTTTTGGCAATTTAATTGGGTTTTTGGAGACGTAGACATGTCCCTGTCTAGTGCGTATACTGTACGATTAACGTTGGCGCTTTAATTGGAGGAAAAGTTTGCATGGCCCCGTCAATTGGGAGTTATACTGAGTTTGATAAGCAATAAAGCGTTTAATAGTATAAAAGACCGGAGTATGACTGCACTGAAGTTTTATAAAGTCCTTCCGTTGCATTCGTTGACTATTCTGTCGTTGTTGTGTCGCATGTCGGAACAGGGTCTCCCAGGTCAACTCTTTCAAACATGTTCCCTGTAAGAACGAACACTATCAGCAGGGATATGTATCCACACATAGACATGTAGACAATGGATACGACCTGCCCTTTTTGACTGGCTGCATGAGCAGGCGTAATTTCTATACGGGCTGTCTACACAGCCGCACGGATTGTAGTGGAGTGCAGATTCTCTTAGCCCTCATAGCCTCTATGCTTATTCTAGCCCTTAACTTAGCATTGCAAATTTTCAAAGCGATAGATTGTAAAAGCTTAACTCAAAAGGGTTGCATTATTGTCATTAAACTAAATAAGTATTTATAGAAAAGTAAAATATTGCTACAGATAAAAGAGATCCAACTGCCCAAGAGCTACTCCTTAAGTCTCATAATCACTCTACCCTCCTCATTCTCTTCTCTTCTTTATCTCGACCGAAAGCATCAATCCGGAGTCTCGCATCTTCTGGCGAAATTGCAACACCAAAGGTTGGGTTATCACCACTTCCAAGTGCTGCATACCCACCACCAGGCGCGAAAATTGGGATCAACCTCGTCAGCCTTAACAGCTCCCTGAGGACCATGGCTTTTCTCTTCGGTCGCTTTCCATCAGCATAGTTGCCCTTGTACCTTATCTGGATCTTAACTTCAATCTTATCCAACGCAAATCCAGACATCTCAACAAACAGGTCTTCTTCACGAGTAAAGAAGTCTCTGCTGTTCTCCTCAATAAATTTGCGGAGTTCAGATCGGAGCGTGTCGATATCCTCGTCAGTCGTATCGTAAGATACAGAGATGGTAAAGACTTCATGCATGGCCTTAGAACGGGACACATTTTCCACCGTTTTGGAGTTGAGCACCGAGTTGGGAAAGTGAGTGTACTTGCTGTTCGAGACATTGCGGACTTGGGTATATAGAAGAGAGATATGCTCAACAATATACTCCTCGTGGTCAACATCAACACAGTCACCTACGTCAAAAGGATGCTTGACGAAGATAAAGATGATTGCAGAGAACATCTCTGTGATGGTACCGTTGAAAGCGAAACCCAGGGATGCAAGCACAGTGGCAGCATACCCAAATGTGTTTTTAATGCTGGTAAGGAAGGCAAGGAAAACGAGGATACCAAGGGCGACGACAACAACATTGCAGAGTATGCTGAAGTTGCGGACGATATCCTGGGAATCCGACCAGCCAGAGTATAGGTCTTTTCTTTCGCGGGCGATTTCAGTAACATCTAGGATCATTTCCTCCAGTGTGATGTCCCCATTATCGTCTTTATCAAGGATCGCAAAGGAACGAGCCACAACGTCCGGTTCCTTGGTAAAGTGTGGTTCGAGGTCTACAGGGTAGAGACTTGTTTCACCAGCTCTGACAAAGGTATTCCAGATTCTCTTTGCGAGGCTTTGGCCAGCCGTCTTCTTATGTTCGAGAGCCCAAATCACTCTCGCGCTAGCCTCAGCCCAACGAGCCTCCTCCTCAGGATTCTTGCTATCAATTGCGAAATTGGTGACAGAGAACGTGATAGCCTCAGCCAAAACAGCGTCGTCCTCACGTAGCCTAGCGTCTGCATCATCAGGTATAGTATCCCTAGATTTGGCGTATAGCTTCGTGAGGAGCTCGATGCTCTCCTTGTTTTTGGTGACCTTATCGGCTAGCTGGGCTTGTCTATATCGAATGTAGACAATCTGAATCATCACCGACTTGACGAGGTAGATGACCGCAGTGACCAAGAACCCTGCTAAGACCTGTTGGGTTGGTCCGCGCCAGTTTACCCTCGATTCCAAGGGATCGTAGCCGTACATGATTGGGTGGAAGCTGATGAAGGAGGCAAATGACCATCCGAGGAGTGTCAATGGAACCTCAAGCTCTGCAATCACATAGCGGTACTTCTTGGCCTTTTTTGAGATGAGGCCGATAGCGATGCGGGCGACGTGAGGCAAGATGTACTTCGTAGTGATACTTGAGATCCATATTGAGCACCAGAAAATCTCAACCTACAACATTCGAAGGGTTAGTAATGAAGGAGAAAGTGTCATTTTCTATGACAGAGAAAGAATACATACCCAAATGAAGAACCACCTCAGCCATACTCCTCCTATATGGGCATCCCTACCATCGCCGTAGGTAAAGCCAACAATAATCGGAATTGCAAACAGAGCGCCAGGAACGATTAAGAGAAGAAGTCTCCATAAAAGCGGCTTGAATCGCTGAAACTTGGTCTTTTCCGTCTGACCGCCATCCAAGTTGGCATTTTCCGTATTTTTCTTCTGCCTCGCATCGGGGGCAGTCACTTCAGAAGAATCGCGCTTCGCATACGTTGCAGATTTGCGACTTAGTTTCTCGATCTCTGCCGCTGAGGGAGAATTTGGGTCTATGGTGATAATATGGTCACCATTTGGCTTGGGGGGCTGCGACATTTTGCTATTAGAGAAGGAGTAAAGATAGTAGTCGCGCCTCAGAAAAGGATACTCTGGAGAAAAGAACGGCTTCACGAAAATGAGAAAAGTGGGCTATCGCAGCCGTCACGTTGCTAGATACATGTGGGCAGGATCACAGCATCTATCTTGTTTGTCTGCAACATATTCCTTGGCACAGGCAGCCCAAGTATTCTCCTAGCAGATCCATGGCTTGCCCCGCCGTTTCAGCCGCTATGCCTTCCTAGGCTTGCGGTGTCCTTGGGACAAACTTTCAGCTGAAATATAAAAAAAAAAAAAAAAAAAAAGCCTGGAAAAGAGCGGCCACGTGTAGCTAGAATAGGGGGACAAGTGCGCGGGCGGCACTCGATAAACATCGGAGCTCGGAGCAACGTTTTCACAGAGCGCCCGAGTTGAGCAAGCTTCGAAAACGGTTATCCTTGCACCCACGAGCCTCTACTTCCATACTAAAAGGTTTCTACACAAAGTGTGTTTGCGCTTTGTGTCGCCTGGACCCGAGACCAGACATTTTGCCGCTTTAGCTTTAGGGCCCCTTTGAGCTTCCACAAAGCCTGAAAATATACAGGCAACATTAAATTACTCTCATTCATTGGTCCGATCTTCAACACATAAATGATGCGGTTGTGCCTGCGCGCTGAGCTAGAGAACGAGGCCTAAATGAATGAAGGAGGGTTGCAGTTAAGATTGCGGAACGGGTATCTGATTCTTGTCAACGTTGACTGTGACTAACTCGTCCAGCATCTCCAAGACGCCACTACCTCGGATCTGACGGGACCCCACTCTGTAAATCTTGTCTAGTGGACGCAACTCTCCGATCGAGAAATGTAGAACTCAAAGAAGAGAAGAGTGGAGACGGCACGAGGATCCTACGGCTCCCGATTACCTTCTCGTTAGATATGGGACGGTTTCATAGTTCCGCAAGGTGGCGGAGCCTTAGTGGCAAGCAAGGCCCCACACCTAGAAACATTATTGTGTAACCTTGTGGGATATATTATATGTTTGTGTTTGGATAGTAGTCACGAGCTTGAGCTGGCTTTGCAAGCTCCTGTAGCTCTGCTCGCTGACCGCCCCGGTCGCTTGCCAAGACGGAGGCCTAGGGTTGCATCCAGACTAGCTTTGCACTTTGCTTAAAGAATCCAGCCCGGTGGACGCAACCCTCCGTAAAGAATCCAGATTGTGTGATTCCGTATTTAGTTAGCCGTTGAGACGGAAAAGAAAGGGAAGGCACCTGGTCCGCCGTGATCTCATTTCAAAATAGGACATGGGTAAAGTATAAGCTTCCCGCAATCTATTTGATATCCTTGCCCAGCCGCGGGAGCCGGGAGGCTGAGAGGCCATTCTTAAGGAGCTTGGCCGGCTGCTGCATCCCGAAGGTACACGCATTGCATTAGGAGTTTCAAACATAAATATTCAACCTCGTTCAACCTGCTAACAAAATGACAAATTAGTATAATAGCACCTTATATACGAGGGAACTTGGGCTTTAAGCACGTTGCCGTCGAGCAAACAGCTTTATCTGATCTCCAAGCGACAGCCGCGCAAGGAACTAATTTCCGACTTTGGGTGCAAGCTGTTTAGCATTCATATGTGCGACGTACGCAGTGCGGCTGAGCTCTAGAGACTTATCAAAATGGCAATGCAAACATCTACCCTTGGAAGTATTCCGGTTTCAAGTTACCGTCACGGACCCGCCGCCCCTCGGCATCTAATGACAATCGACATAACCGACTACACTACATGGCCATGCATGGGTAAGGCCTCCTGCTACTCTAGGCTTCGTACCTAGAAATGAGCGAAAGTGGCCATGCGGCTAGAGATGGGAAAGGACTTGATATGCCGACTTCCGAAATGCGATCTCCACGGGTATCTAGGAAGTCTCCTAAGCGCCCGTATCTCTCCCATCCCTTTACCCTTCCCTTCCTTCCACCTGAAACGCGGGAGCTAACGTCACCGGGGCCTCCGTCTACACTAAGATCTGTGGATGAGCGGCGCAGGTAGTAAAGTCCCATCCCGGATTTAACATGCATTTCCATCAGGATGACTCCGAGTCTGATCTAAGAGTCCTGCGGTGCGGTAGTCTTCACGCTACGCTATGTGAAGATTCAAGTGGGGTTCCAACAGAATATATGATGGGCGTTCACTCCCTCAAGTCTAAGGAAGATGAGCTTCTTTCAATACCTATGCAAATTTATTAGAATGGACCTATTACTACGATGGCTGAGAACGATATTCAGTTAAACCTCCTCGAGGGGGAACCCTCTGGCTCACGCCAAGATGATACATCAGACCCGCCAGCCTCTAAGGTGGTAAAACCGACCTTTACAAATCGTTTCAGCATCATTTCTGCTGTTGCTTTCTTTGGTAGCGCCATTGCTATCATGTTCGCAGTAGCCTTCCTTGCGTTCTTTTGGCTGAGCCCGAAGTCGAATAGCTTTTGGCAAAAGGTGATGATATCAGATTTTTTCAACCAGACTGTTACTCTCTTGTCCACAATTATCCGGTTCGGTATCACTATTCAAATGGGACTTTGTCTATCAATGGCCGCTGCTATCGCGCTCGAGAAATATTTAGTTCCACACTCTGTAGTACCCTCAGTTTCGGTCATGCGGATTGGCGGCGCAGGAACGGTTGCAACCCTAGCGGATTTTCTATTCCCATTGATCTTCCGAGGCCGTGGGTTCAGTATGCAAGTATTCTCATTAACGAGCCTCACTCTGGGTATGTCTATCACAACCTTTGAAACTATTGATACCGTAAACACTGTTACTGCCCTTTGTACCGAATTCCAGTGCTAACAGAGCTTATAGGAATACTCTTCACGTCCACCGCGCTTCAATTCACATCAACTCTCCTCCTATTTGATACATCTGAGACTCTACTCCCGTCTCGCGTTTGGGAAAACTACACTGCCATTGACTACTCGTGGTACGAATATCATCGACAATATTCCTATCCCTCGTCTTTCGGGCCAAAGACGACGTGGAATAGCGATGCCCCCAAATCATTTCCTCCTCCCGTCGAATACTATGAACCCCCTGGACGTACTCCTGAAAATGCCAGTGACACCGGAAAACTCTTGCGAGCGCTCTTGCCACTATCGGCAGGCCAATTCAGCCGGCTTGTGAATTACACTGGAAAAGCTTTGGTAATGGACCAACGAGTGGTCTGTGGACAGCCAGAACTTACGGGAATTAATTGGCTGAGCGAAGATCCTGTGGAACCGATGTATACTGGATATGTGGCTCCGAGCTTTGCGTTTCCGGATATGCATGAGGTGGGACTGAGGCCTTTCTATGTTTTTACAAGAGCAATTGTTCAAGAGAAAGGCGAAGATATCTTTGGAAACGAGATAGATGTTGTATGGACTGTTATTCATCAATTACAGAATTTTGCTATATATAACAGCAACCACTCCTCCTACTTCTCCGGCTCTTTGTATAGCGAATTAAGGGAACGGTCTGCAAACCGCACGGGCGCCGCTTATCTGATCTTCCGGCCAGGTCAAAAACGAGGCGGTGAGTATGAAGCTCCAGGGCGAGAGTGGGTCTCGATCCCAAATCCTGAGGAATACGGCGGTTTAATCGGGGTCTACGCCACTCTCTGCTACACGGCCTTGGATACTGCTGATAGGAATATTACCGCCTCCCTTGACAAGAGTAGATTCCTAGATGGCCGTGAAATGATCGAGCCGACTTGGGAGTACCAGAACTACACATACCAATACGATCGGGTTATTAACCGACTTTTGGCTACCTTAAGTAGAGATTACGCCCAGCAAGAAATCTTCACAATGAGTCCGATCAATGATTGGAAACAGCCTGCATCTGATGCAGACGATGCTGATGGACCTATCGCCCAAGGTCCTAACTCCCTGTATCAGATACCGTTCATTCCCAATTCAATACAGATGCGCCACTTTGACAGGGAGAGTTTAACAAATGGCGCCGACTCCCCCTTTGCCGGAAACTTCACGGTAGCCCTTTCTTTCTATTCCCAAAAGTATCATTCCTCCCTGCACGGGCTTCAGCCCGGACAGCCATGGATGGCCAATCTCTTTGATCAGATTTTTGAGAAAAGAGATGTTTCCCATGCCCTACAAGGCCTACTACACTCCCTCGCGATCAATCTCTTCTATAACCAACTCTCCAGCTTTAATAAACACGAACTCATCCGCATCTACAGCAAAGAACTGCACTTAATACCGTCCAGCCGTTACGGGGGTGTTCCAATATTTGTCATTTTTGTCTGTTCAACTCTATTCTTGCATCATATCTTTGTGTTTATTTTTTTTATGAAATTCTGCACAGAGTGCCAGATGTCGAGATTAGGCGATAGCTGGCAGGCGATTGCTCAGGTTGCTCTTTCGCGAGAAGGCAATACCCAGACAGCTCTGAACACCGCTGCGAGGGTGGACGTGCATAGAGATGCAGCAGTGGAGGAAATGGATATGGCTTGTGCCTTGCAATGCATGGGCATCGACCGGCATCCGGATGGGATCGTGGTTATTGGACCACGGCAGTGACGTTTCATGTATCAACTTTGCATTCCATTTATTTATTTTGTTTCTTCGTTATTTGTAAGACTAAACCTTTGAACAAAATGAATTCGACGTTCATTGACTTTCTCAATTACAAGCAGGCTTATTCTTATCTTTTGTTAGAGCAACGCCCTAGCTAGCACCCAGATTAGAGTGAAGTAAACAGCCGATGATGAAAATAAGCCTCGCACCGTAATGGCCGAAGACGGTGTTTTTGCTTTCAAGAAAGTAAAGTGCATTGCTATGCTACTTCGTGCATAATTGCAATCCACCACATTCGTATAAGGGGGCTGCGTGGAAATTTTATTTAATATTTCTTTGTGCGATATTTAAAACTACCTCCAATTGTGTCAGGTTTCCCCTCCCTTTGTATTATCTAGAATGAAACTACCTGAGAAGCACACAAGTACTTAGTATGTAGGTACTTATCTTCGATTAGCCAGGGGCAGCGCTAAATAAAGTGTAGGATAACCCTGTTGATTCCGATGTAGGAGAACAGCCGCAAGCCATATCTCAAAACGCCTTTCAATCCATACCAAACATCGCTAAATTGGAAACCGGCAAATGTCAGATCAAACCTTCATACCTTCGACAAACCCTTCCATAACACCCCCCACCCCGCTCCTAACAATGCCACCTGCATACCTCCCCACATTCCTCAATACCCCACCTCCAAACCTAACCTTCCTCCTCCTCGATACGACCTGCACCTGCCCCTCCCGTTCCCCATCCTTAATTTCTATGATAGCTCCATCATCCTCAAACATAACCCACTCCGCCACTGCCCTCCAAAACCTCAAACTCGAATCCATGGTGCTCTTGACCCTTTCGAACCCCCTCTCAGCCAACCGGTATTTCACGTTATATTCCCATGTGGTCTGGGCTAGTGATTTTACATGTGGTGTCAGGTTTCTTATGGAGGAAACGGTGGTGGACGTGACAAGACTAAGGAGGTTGTGAATCGTCGGGTGCTCAATGTGTCGGAATTGAAGATGTCCCCCATTACCGTTCGGTTGCAGGTACGCTATCAGGGGTTGCGGAAGGGCGGAGAGGATTTGTGTTGTTTCCGCGGGTGAGAGGTCGGATGGAAGGGCTCGCAGGAGGTAAATCAACGAGTCGAGGTATAGATGCCGTCGAAAGCTAGAATTTGGAGGTTCGGAGAGAGATAGGGAGAGCAGATTGTGGCCTTGGTTTGCGAACTTCGCAGATACCAACGAGGCGTCTTCGGAGTTTGACTGTTGGGATAGTTTGGAGAGTGGGAGGTTCATGGGAACTATAGAGGACTGGGAGGGAAGTGATCCATTTGCGCTTGTTATAGCGAGGGACTCCTCCTCGTAGTCTGGCGGAGGCGTTACCGAGCCGGGTGAGGATGTGGTCTCTTCGTCGGATTTATATTTCCGCCATAGGTCGGAGGAAGAAAGGCGTTTTGTTGGGTAGGTATATAACTTTTTCGCAGTGGTAGTAATGGCCTCAGTAGTAGTAAGGGTTGTGAGTAGCGAGGTAAGGGAAAGTGAAGTCGAAGTTATTTGGACGGCAGCCTGGCTGCTGGTGGTGGACTGTTCGACCATTGGAACTAATTCGGGTTGTGTTGTGGCTGTGGTTCGCGGTCGTTGCGAAGGACTGGACGGCTCCGAGGAAGACTTTCGGTGTCGAAGAGCAGAAGTTGAAGTCATTCTGGTTTGAAGAATAGGACGGAACAACCTTTATATTATAATCTGTCCGTGGGTTCGGGTTCGGGCGTCTCACCCTGGTTCGAGACGGGCCTAGGGAAATGGAAGTCCAGGCGAAAATTGTAGTCACTAGATTTGTATCCGTAAGTACTCAGGTCAAGACCACTTTTTGAGGTTAGCCAGGTCTGTTCGGAATGAAACAGTCAAAAGGATAGATATCTCACCTCAGCTTCCGCCCGAATACTCAACCAAAAAAAGAGGGAGTAGACGTCCAGATGACCTTCTAGGGAGGGCTGCAGTCGAGGAAGAGGGTGAAAGGAACAAATTAGAGGGACTCTTAAGAGGGATCCACTTGTTCGGAAGTATCTTTAAGATAAGGTTACCAACTTGCTGCAAGCCACAGCCCTTTTTTTTTTTTTCAACCCCCAACATGAACCCCAATAAGATGAATAGAGGACATTGGAGCCACATATATCCTTCGAATATTGGCCGGGCGAGACCCGCGGTCGCATGCATGCACAGTACTCGTACATGTATGTGAACACAAGCTTAAACCGCAAATCCGACCCGAGAGGAAGAGACGAAGCGGTGGAACACTAGATTAGCCTGTGGCTCCGGAGCTGTCATTCGGCCTCGCCTTGGGTCGGCAGGGAAGGATTTGGGTTTGGAGAGGACCCGCTCAGTCTTTCATGTGCTCTTTCGCCCCTACAGCTTGCTTGCTTCCGATGCCTGTCTCAACAAAAAAAAACAAGCCTAGATGGCCTAAGCCAAGGCCTATCAGTAAAAGTATTTAAATATCTAAGTACTTGCTTCCTCGAGGGTTTATAATTGATGAGAAATGATCTCACAGTACATTTAGATAAAGAATTCGTGACAGGAGCCAAGGAGAAGCCCTGGCATATGCATATGGATGGGCATGTGGAAGGCAGTTGGGGTGCAAGCTATAATTGGTTTCCAACGAGTGCTGCATACGCATGCTTCAAATGCGGGCATTGGCCTGTTGTTGTTGTTGGCATGTGAAAGTTGCATGGGTTTCTTACCCAACCAAAAAAAAAAAAAGGTCTTTAGCCTTGAGCCTTCGTCAAGATTGCACAACGCATAAATCTAAACATCTTGTTGGATTTCCAAGCGTGTCTATGATTGGCTTCATACAAGATCACATATAGCTGATCAGCTATACTTTGAAAATAGTGGCTAGGTTTCTTATATATATATA